>JABSTQ010001175.1:0-20516 GCA_013358835.2 Ixodes persulcatus | reverse complement strand
GCATATTGGGTGGGTAACTCACGAACTAACTTACCTGGGTACTATCTAATTTTTTATTGTCGGAACTAATTATTTCGAACTAACTAACTTTAATTCACGGTCGGACCAGTAACTCGAAACCTTGGGGTAAAGTTACATCGGACGTAACTTTAATTTTTATTTCGGGCTCCGTCGGACGTAACGCTAGACACTGCGATGAAGAAAATTCCGGAGTACCCCTTTAAAACATAGAGTGCACGTAGTACACAATGGAGAAGTTGCTCGCCAATCATTCTCTTAGAACTGTGAGTTGAGCCCTTTCGAGGCAGTTTGCTGCCGCAGCGTGCACTGTAATCCGCCTGAGAAGAGAAAACAAGATGAATGACCAGTACGATTTCTTTGTTCCAAGGCTGCTTGATGCAGGAAAGGCTAGGGAACCAGTATTGTTGCTTTTTACTACCACGTACGAGACTCAAACCCGACATGCAAGGAAGTCGAAAGGCCTCTTCATGTGCCCTCTTTCTGCTTCCTTCTTCCTTGGGTTTTAGCTGTGTTCGCAATTGATGCTCGCCTGCATGCCTACTCTTTCGGTCTCTTTTTTGTTCACTGTGTCACTGAAGTTTTCTGTCGTTGCTGTCCCAGAATTGCTTCGTGGATGCTCAGCAATACTGAAGGTGCTCGACGTCTGCGGCTCATCGGTATTGCTTTTCCCGGTACCACGGCATAAAGGAGGTGGCCTCCCTCTCTTCCAAGCAGCTGCGATATACTACAAGCACTGGGTTACAGCTGCAGCTAGCCCATGGGTACCGTTCTGCATCCTGCAGTGCATGCAGTTCGAAATGCAGGTGTGACCTTTTTAGGCGCTGTCACTTTGTTTTGTGCATTTTCTGCAGCTTTTTCGGGGCAACTTCTTTTTAAGATCCAATAATTAGAATATAGACTCGAGTAAGAGAGGGGGTTTTCTGACAAGACGGGCCTCTTTGCTAAACCATTGGGATTGGTATTATATCTATAGAGTTCATGTACACCTTACGTTATGTACTTTTTTCTTTAGTTTTAATTTACTTGTTACTTATATTTCGATGTTACACGGCAGCCACTAAAAATGAGAAAAGACAAAAAAATGTTGACTTGTCGGATTTTTTTTTTTTTTGCAATATGTTGGAAGAGTCATCGATGTGGTCGGTCATTCATGTTATTTTTCCTACACGCACGTCCAGCGTATGTTTACGTAAAGCCCCAATTGCCCCCTAGCAACGGAAATAATTTGTGCGACAGAGTAGGCGGCAGCATTGTGGAGGGAAACTGGCCTGATTATATCTGCCATGTTTAGAAACTACATTTGATGACAGGTTATGAATTCAGTGGCAAATTCCTCCAAAAGAATCTATATCACTCCGCCAGCTAATCGCTGCCGTCGGTTGTTGTGACGTCACGTCCAGCAAAAAAACTACAAACTAGAATTTTTCTTTTTTTTAATGGCAGGTCTTGGCTGTTTATGCCACATAGCGCGTCGACACTCGAAGCAATTCTTCCGCTCTTGACCTCTCCGGTTTCACCTTGCGAAGTCGTGACGGTGTCTGCTTTTGTTTGCGGTATTTCTCGTGTGTCGACGTGAGAAGGCTGCGGTTGTATCGCCAAGCAAGTAGCAATCAATCTGTGCATTTGCTCCAGCGACACAGCGTTACAAACCAAGGGCAAAGTCTAACGACTGGCTCTACAGTTGGCGAGCGTCGTGCAGCCGTGAATGTGTAAGTTGTCCGAACGCTATCATGCTTTCGTCTGTATACTGTGACAAAATGACTCGCTGAACGTGAAACGCCGTACAGCAAACTATAGTAAACTCTCATTAATTCAAACTTCAGGAAGTCACAGATTTTAGTTTGAATTATCAGAAATTCATCTAACTATGATACTAGACAACATTATGATTTGTTACATGGATAGCTACTCATACAAAGCAGATTTTTGCCAGTTTTCTCTACATAGGCCTAATTATAAGCAAGTACAGGCATAACACATTGGTGAAAGAGCTGTGACGTTAAGTTTATTCATCCGGCAAAAACGTTGTCGATTGTAAACTGTTTAGTCAGCACATACAATCTCAAAACAAAATTTTCAATACCAGCCAACGCAAGTAGCTCCTTACGGGACTCTTCCTTTGCAGACAGAAACTTCCGAAGCTGAGCGATCTGCTCAAAGGCCTCTGTGGCTGTGACAGTTGGTAGTGGGTCATCCCTTTCTTCATCGTCATCTTCACTCACACTGCTGCACTGTGCTGGCATTACTTCTTGTACTATGTACTCTAATGAGTCGTTACAAGAAATACACACATAGTCGTCAAGACTAGCATATTCCGCCAGCTCGGCGTTCACATTTTGTGCTTCAAGGCCAGAAAGCATGATGCCAGTGAGCTGGTCCTCATCCTCGATGTCGTCTTGGTCATCATTGCTAGTCTAGAAGCACATAGTGTGAACGCTGTTTTCCGCTAACATGTGCCCGCTTGAACCCCGTTGAGTGCGCTTCCTTCCGAGCACCGGTGCATTGCGGAGCAAAAAACACTCACGAAAGCAAGCTTTGCAGGTTATGCCTCTCTGCGGTGCACCGGTGCTCGGAAAGAAGCGCACTCAACGGGGCCGCGAGAACAAAAAAGTATGAATTAAGCGAAAACGCAGTTCGAATTAGGCGGCCTATAAATTCATTAAAAACATAGCGGGGGCAACCAAAAGTTTCAAATCTGTTTGGATTAACTGGAAGTACGAAATATCAGAGTTTGAATTATCGTAAGCCTATTGTATCAATCGCCTTCTGCAGCAACTTTGCACTTCGCAATAAAGTGATTTTTATGATAAATTTATTTTTTCGGACTGCTCGATTCTTCTGAGTTTTGCGCGATCTCCATCGAGTCCTAAATATCGGTCGGTGACTGTAAAACTTGAACACAATGGTTACACACCACAGGTCCCGGGGACCATGACACCAATGAGCTGGCTTTCACCTTGTCCAAGGCAGCAGCGAAACACTATGGGCAAGACCCTGGGTCACTGCACCGGCCGGCTCATGGATGCCGTCCTGTACCCTGCACGGCACTGTGTGTGGTTTAACTGGCCAAGCAGAGGGTCATTGCGTGAGTTCTATGAGGCCTCGCCAGCCGTTGCAAGTATATTTTGGACACTCACGTCTGGTGATGAACTGTTGTGCTCTGCAACAGAACACATTTGGTGTCAGTTCAGTCTTGCCAATTAGGCCATTTTGAAACGGAACACATTCAGTGGCGGCTCGGTTTTAGTTTTCTGGCTTGGCGATCTTGCAGCAGTGTCTACACTCGGCAAAAACCTTTTTGTACTTCATTGTCAGGGCTAGTGTAATTTCTGCAATGTTGTCGAAGCAACTTCTGCATGCGAACAAGATGAAAGACGAAGCCACATGCTCGTGCCCAGTGTACGACTACATGTATGCAAGGGCACTCGTGTCCATGCGTACCTACTAGCAACGTGGAGCGAGTTCGTTTCGGCCGACACTCCACGAGTTCATTTTGGCGTTGCCACTTCATGCGTCCAATTTTTGCGTAATATTTGTTTTTGTTACAAATGGCAGGTTTTGGCTGTTGATGCCACGTAGCACGTTGCCACTTGATGCAGTTGCAAAGGATTTTTGCAAAGGGCTTGAAGCGCTTTGCGAAAATCCCAAAAGGCCGCGCGCGCGCTGAATAATGGGAGTCCTTAAAGGGTAACTGCAAAGAAAAAAAAAGTGTTTTTTTAAACAGCCTAATTGGGTCAAGCATGTCATAAAACAAATGTTCCGCGAAAAAAATAATTTTTTTTAGCAATATCTACGCCACAGGACGTAATTTAGTTGGAGTCAGAACCTCTCCACATTTGAAACTCCCGCTCTTTTGACCCCCGCGGAGGAGAAGTACGCCCCGCCCCTCACTCTCCTTGCGTTGCGGAGTTGAACTGGTTGAACGACGCAGCGTCTCGACTTCCGGTCACGTTAAACATGGCGCCGGTATTGTTTTGGTTTGACGGGACACCAGACGCTGCGCAGTTTGCGAGCAGATAGCGAAGACGTGACCGGAGAAGTGCCCCTGTGATGTTCCCGGAAGACTGAAAATATCATTCGTAATCGTCGTGTGTGCTTTGAAAGCGAAGGGAGTCACAGGGTTCACGAGTGCGCAAGCACACGCCAAGGTTCACGACAGCGCTGCGTTGACTTCGGCGATCTCGTTCTGTTTGGTGCAACACGGCGATGCGACAAAAAGCTGAAACGTTCATGGTGTGTGGTGCGGTGCTTGGAAGTAGACACCCACACTAACACGGAGCGCAAATTGGTTGTTGTGGGGTTGATTTTCAAGGACGCAGCGAGCGTTTTTAAAAGTAAATCTGCCTTCGTTCCGTTTCAAAATGTGGAAGATTCCCGACGCATACCGTGAGTAAAAAGCTGCGGGCGTTTTCAACAAAATTACGTCGTTTTAATTGAACAATGGACTTCGAATTGTCCTAAATCTGCCGTTTTTATGCTTCGTGTTGTTGGACTGCGTTTGCACAGCGACGTGTTGCGCTCATCGTGCGGTGTGAATAAATTTGGGCAAGATTTCGTACCTGCCCACAGATTCATGAACTGAGACCATTTTTTACGTAGTGAACCTACTGTTTTTTTTTTATTTTGCGTGTCTAGTCGCGGACGTTAGGTGCACCCGGTGCGAATCTCGACGGCCTCCGGAGCGATATGACGAGAACGTAACTGGTCACGTTTGTCGCTACGCGAACGCCCGATTGCCTCCAGCCAAATAGCATTCCTTTCGGGGCGACATGGCTGCTGGAAGGCTCGCTGTCGGGATCACTCATCTGACATCTCCGAAAAGTCGGCATTTGCACGCGCAAGCGCAAGAAAAAAAAGAAAGGAGAAAAAAAAAAGCACGCTAAGCAAGCAAAGAGGAAAACGAAGGAACCGCGCTATGAAAGCCAAAACCCCGCGTCGCTTCCTATCACTAACACCTGCGACAGCTGCTAAACACACACTACTTCACTTTAAGAAATCTCACTCAAGCACCTGGGTCAGCACGAAACACTGATCACTTCGGCGAAACGATTAGTCGAGGTAGGCGAGACAGGCGGGAGCAGAGACTTCGGCGGGAGCAGAGACTACGGCGGCCATGAAAGAATGGCGAAGCTTTTGTTTGTTATGGTATGAATCCAAACGGAAGTGCCCGTTCTGTAAACCTTTTGTAAAGAATAATTACTCTCATCACTTTGGTTATTCTTTAAACGTAAAAATATGCCGCTCAAAAGGAAATTGCAACATATAACAAAGGTTTAACAACCAAGATCTAAGCTGTCAATCAAACTCTTAGCCAATAAGAAGTATAGCAGCCGATTGGTACAAACGTCACAGAATCCCAACTTCGTGGCGCGCGATTTGAAACGGACGAAATAGCCGCAAACTAAAATCAGTCTCACGCAATAATATTGCTGTAAATTTTTTTTTTCTCGCGGAAAAATTGTTTTTTGACATGCTTGTCCCAATTAGGCTGTTTACAAAAAAAACTTTTTTTCTTTGCAGTTACCCTTTAATACGCCCCTCCTCCCGCTACCACGTGGCATACGCGAGCAAATCAAATCAAAGTTTATTTAACATCACCAAGTACAAAGCACTAAACAAGTGATGTATGGAGCTCAGACAAAAAGCCGCAAGGGTGCGGCTTGACTGGGTCTGAGCCCCTTGTACATATGCATAGTCCCATTGCAATGTAAAAAACAAGCAAAAAAAATTTGGAAACAGCACTGGTAATAATATACAATAACAAACGAGTAACGCAACATCAGCATCACTTACTACACATTAAACAATAATGTACGCGAAGATATACAAGGTGAAAAATATAGATCTAGATATGTAAACTGTATGGAACATGAAACACTTATTTTTCATTTCTAATTATCAAGCGAATTCAGTAAAAATGGTAATGTGTAACATAAATATTGATTTCCGTAATTCGTGCGTGTATGAGGAATGATCCATGTTTCATTGGGACGTGTGTTATAAATGTTAGTATTTCTTGTTAACCTAGATAATTGTTCAATGTTGTTGTTATTTCGTTTTTTGCCGGCATAGTAGCTCTTAAGCAGTATATCATTATATAAAAACTGAACCGGACGTACATTCGGACTTTTAAAAAGTGGTTCGGTATGTGCATCGTAAGGAGAACCAGAGATAGCGCGCACGACTTTTTTCTGTAGTAAAAAAGTTTAGTAACGTTTGACGTGGTTGTGTTCCCCCAAACAAGGTGGCAGTAGTTGAGGTGAGAAAGAAACAGGGAATTGTAAATAAGCAATTTTATATTAGTGGGTAGAGAAAACCGCAACTTTGTAAGAATACCTACAATGCGAGAGAGTTTATTAGCAATTATTTCAATATGTTTGCTCCAAACTAAGTGTTCTTCAAATATAACTCCTAGCCTTTTAGCTGAGGGCACAATATCCACAGAAGAAGTCCCTATCATGAGGGGGTCCTCAATATTCCTTTTTGATTTTTAGGTCTGAAAAGTACAGCCTTTGTTTTGGACTTGTTAATAGCTAGTGAAATTCAACAGGGTCCATCGGTTTAATTTATCGAGAACATTATTTGCATGATTTATTAATTGTTTATATCGGAAGAATTAAAAAATAAACTAGTGTCGTCGGCATACATAACAAATTGGGTATCATTATCAATATTTATTACGTCATTAATATATATATTAAATAACAAGCGCCCAAGGATGCTACCCTGGGGTACTCCGGTTTGAATCGCTTTGATATCGGACATCTTATTGTTTATAACAACTTTCTGGAAACGAAACTGAAGATAACTTTTCAACAAATCAAGAAATACCCCTCGGAAGCCATAGATATCAAGTTTTGTTTTAGTAAGGTAACGTGGTTTATTCTGTCAAAGGCCTTTGAGTAATCTACAAAAACCCCTAGTGTTAGCAGTTTGTGTTCAATAGCATGAAGAATCAATTCTTTTTGTGTCAGGAGTGCTGACTCAGTTGAACGACCCTTCCTGAAGCCAAATTGAAAGTCTGTGATTATCCTATGTTTTTCACAAAAAGCAGTCATTCTATCATTAATTCATTTTTCTAGACCTTTTGAAAAAACGGGAAGAATTAAAATAGGTCAGTAATTTGATAATTCGTTTTTGTCACCCCCTTCATACAAAACGCTCACCTTCGCTAGCTGCATACGTTTTGGAAATACACCGTGTATAAATGACAGGTTATGAATATGTTCAAGTGCAGGACAAATTTGATCTAGGACGTACTTAACTGGACGGATTTGCAAGTCATCGGCGTCACAACAGTTACTGTTATAGAATGAAAGAAACACGCGATAAATTTCTTCAGCATTAGTCGGTCCTAAAAACGCACTTTCACGGTTTCTGGCTTTTAGGTATTGTAAACTACGTGGATCGTATGTACTGTTAGCCAGTGATACAAAAAAGTCATTAAAAGAGTTAGCTAGCGCAGTTCCCGATGTTGTTTGGCCATTTAAAAGTAACTCTTGAATACACTGTGGGTGCTGCTGGCCACGACCAAGCACTGTGTTCAGTCTTTGCCACGTAATGTCACTTCGTTTTAGTATGTCGGCATTAAACAGGTTCTGAAGATAATTCCTTTTTGCATTTCTAAGGAAACTAGTGACTTTATTACGAAAAACTTTGAAAGCATGCAGATCATTTGAGTTTCTTGTCTGTAAAAACCTCCGATAAAGAGCATCGTTTTGTTTTATTAGTTTTAACGACTTGTTCGTTATCCAAGGTTTCCTTGACTTTTTACTTCTTGGTGCCTTGTGAGGAAATAACATTACATAAACCGACTTAAACAAGGTTAAAAACGTGTCATACGCTTCATCAGGGGGAGTTTTACTATATACTATATCCCAGCATATGTGTGAGAGTTCATTGCGAAATTGTTCTAATGTTAGTAAGAGTATGAATTTCTTTGAATGATTTAACTATTGCGTTCTGATTAGTCACGAGAAAGATGGGCAAGTGATCGCTGACGTTCACCCTGATAACACCTGATACTAGTTTTTGAATGTCTATATTTGTAATAAAAATATCAAGTAGCGTTGCAGAATCATTCTGAATACGAGTTGGCAAAGTAATGGTGTTAATACAAGCGTTTGACTCTAATATTCTAACGAGTTCACACTGTGTTGTCGTCACGTTTAACATATTAATATTAATATCGCCACCTAAGACCAGGTTATATCTATTTTCGTTTACCCAGCACAAAAAAAAATCATCTAAAAACAATAGGAAAGCAGATATGCTCCCTCCAGAGCGGCGGTACACGACAGAAAAAATGTTTTGATTGCAAATTATAGTTAAGATTTCAAAATCGTCTGTTATAGTTGTAAGATGTTGAACTACGTCGAATTTCAACGTGTTCTTTATCGTTAATAATATATCACCCCCCTTCTTGACAGAGCAGTTAAGGTACAGAGTTTCATAGTCGGGCATCCTAAACACATCATTATCCTCCTGATACCACGTCTCGGAAAGCATCACAACATCGAAAGAAAAGCCAAAACAAGAAAACAGTCTCTGCAAGTCATTGTCCTTATTCCGAGCAGACTGCATATTCAAATGAAAGAAAGATGTACACTTTTGTTTAGTTCGGTAGATATCAGTTACGTCTGATGGCGTCAACATGTTATCAGACATGTCTGCTTAGTGCAGAAAGGACGATACCCGAGGTCAGCACCTATAGGATCTTGTCCAGGTCCTGGGTGCAAGTTACACGCAGCACACGCGACGTGTCTGTCTTCCTTGCAAAGACCTTGCCCTCCCTCGACCAAGCGTACTTCCATTGTTTTTCGTTCTTTCGCGCAATAACCTGACCGAGCAGCTTCTTGAGCACCGGACATAGATGGTCATTTACGTAAACAGGAGAGCGGCCTGAAACACCCAGGTCAGAAGTACAAACTCGCTTCTTGCGAGCCCCCTGAATCACCGCATCTCGTTTCGCGCGAGAGTGAAATTGTACGACAATGTTTGGGCATCCTCCGTCTTTCCTCGGCACGCGGTGGTAAACGTCGATGTCAGACTCGGAAATTTGTTCGCCAATGACGACACCGAGCGTCTTTAGGACAGCGGGTAGGTTTTCCTCTTCAGCGGGCGGAAGGTCCTTGATCTCAATATTCCTGTTCCTTGAATATTGTTCGAGGTCAGTTAGTCTTCGCTCTGAGCTCTCAAGTTGCTCCCTGAGCGATTTACATTCATCAGATAGTTTAGAGTTTTCAACGGAAAGCGCAGCGTTTGCTTTTTCAAGTGCTGCATTTTCTTTTTTGATTTTCGAGCAGCGCTGCGACAAACCATCGAACTGCTAACTCACGAAGTGAATCGCACTTTTTAGGTCCTTGTACTCCTTTTTAAGTTCTCTCTCGATTACCGCCTTCATGTCGCGCATTTCTTGTTTAAAGTCCTTCAAACGTTTCGTGACATTAGCCGTCATGCTGATTACTGACAAGCACTTTCACAGTGGCAGCAACGGCAGGAAAAGTAAGAAAATAACAAGGGAATCCCAGCAAGGAGCTAATGTACCAACCTGGGATTAAGATGTGCAGTATACGTATGCAGTCAACTGCCGCCGCTGCTGCCAAATGAAAACCCGGTGGTTGCCGGCACCGCTTTTGTAGCCTAGGCGCAGATTACCACGGCAACAACTTTTGAGCAGCCGAGTTGGGCGAGCGACGAGCTAACAACTGCCCCTTTCTCATCCCTCTCCTTTGTACCGGCTTTGTCGTCTGCTGCACCAACGCTTCGTCGAACCTGGTTGAAACCTGCCATGGTTGCGGTGCAAAATAAGTGGTTTCGGTGACACTTCAATACGTGAAGGTAAGTTACGACGAATAACGTATTCAAATAAGTTCACCTGTCGCAATGCCTTTACGCTGCCACAGATACGGTACGCCGCCAACGACGTACGACTTGGCGGATGGGCGGGATGGCGGATGGCTGCAACGGCTGCTGGCGGTAGCTGCCGGAACGGGGCAGTCGCGGAGGCGCAACGAGAATGCGTGTGATCTGTACCGAGGGTTCCCAAAATTCCCTGCTGTCGTGGCGCTGTACGTTCTGCAAGGGGTCTATTCTTCCGCTCTTGGCCTCCGGTTTTACCTTGCAAAGTCGTGACAGTGTCTGCTTTTTTTTTTGCAGTATTTCCGGTGTGTCGACATGTGCGGTATTTCCCGTGTGCTAAAATATTTGTTAAACTGACGTTCGCTCAAGTGAGAGTTTACTGTATAGTCGACTACTGTGCGTTGCCCTACATGTTCAGGTAAGGTACTGTTTCTGTTGACCTGGTAGGCATTTTCGTTTTCTGCATACACCGTAGGTTGAAACCGCCCTGAATCGTGGATCAAGCCTTGCAAGGTGATCCTCTTTAGGCCCAGCGCCTCGACGGATTAGTCTTGTCCCCCATTCTCCTCGTGTCTTTCTCTCATATAAATAAATTGTTGGTATTTCTTTTTAAGACAGTGCGCATTGCCTGCCATTTCCCATTGCCTGCTGACCACATGTTACAGTGGAATCTTGTTAGTTTGAACCTGATGGGGACCAAACATTTGTATGAGTAATGCAAACTTTGAATTACCGCAAGTTTCCTTTCTAGAAACACATAGGATGGGACCTGCATGTTAGTTTGAATTATTTGCGAGTTTGAATTAAGAGAGCTTGAACTAATGAGATTCCACTGTACAAAGAGTGGTTAATCCAAGGTTCAGATTACTCTGAAATATGTCGGGTGATTACTGAAAGGTTAAGATACAAAACTTTTGGTAGAAAGGGAATGAATCTCTCCAGTTTTTAATTTTTCTCGCCACTTTAACTGCTAAGCACGCCATGTCTGAAGTTTTTCAGAAGATCATGGCATCGGTCTTTGCCCATTCACACTTGGAGAGAAACGCTACCGGCAATAAGGGCTACGAAGTTTCCTTTGTGTTTGACGTTATGTATGATAGTGTGTATCACGTGTGTCTCTTGTTCTATCTTTGCGCAAGCTTGCCGGCGTGTGAGGAAGAGCTAAACTCAACTGGACGTGGTGTGCTATCTTTTACACAAACTCGGTACTCCTATAGACCTTTTCATCTCAGCAGTTACCTGACTGGTGGACACGGGGCATCGACACACATTGTGCCATCGGGTGGCTTTTGGTTTCAGCGGGCTCGCGGCTGTGTTATGTCGTCGTTTATTTTTGTGATATAAATGTGTCCCTTGTGGTGCAGAACCAATGATACAGTGGTAATGGGCTGCCTTGAGTACTATGACATAGTTACCAGCCTAAAGTCTGGACGTTTTTACGAATGCCTTCATCTGATCATGTTTTTGTTCAGTCTTCGGCCATACCGGACGTGCCCGCTGATACTAGTTTCCATAAAGATAAGCTAATGAAAAGGCTGATGCTTGGAGGCACAGTGAAAAAGCAGGTCATTGACCTGACTAACAATATGCTGAATCGCAGAGAAAAAATGAACTCGCAAGTTTAGTGCTCACTGTTCGGTTTTTGAGGACAACTTTTCGTGAAAATTTCCGACCGGAAAACCCCCATGTGATGATGCATGGAATGCAAAAAAGAAGCGATATTGTCTCCACCGGTTTCTTTGAATAAATTAAGTACTCAAGAGATGTTTCGATGGTCCATCCTAAGCCGTGTAGGGAATTTTTTTTGCCACTCACCCCTGCTAAAGTATTCATTAGCAGCATTTCACAATGTTGACCTTAGGAAACTGTTATACAGACATTTCCTTAAAACGTATTGAGAATGTGCGATAAGAGACAACCCCACCGATTGAAGTCTTGATGTCTTGTCCATATAATTTGCAAAATAAAATTAAATGGTGCAAGAGAATCAGTGATGGAAGCAGGCATTTGATCCTTTTGTAGCAGGTTCTGGAGCATTCAAAACACTGGTTTGGAGCAGCCGCTGACGCATTTGGAGCAGATGCCTACATCTCATAGTGCATTGATTGAAAATTTAAAAAAAGTGATTGCATTTATAAATTAGTTTGTCTGTGATAATGATTGACAGCTCCTCTTTGATACTGGAGCATATTACTTATCACATTTTGTGATAAAAATAAATAGAATGCAAAAAAGAAACACAGCCTTTTTTTTAAATAAGGCTTGATCAGAGCGGAGTCCATATAAAACGGGCACCAAAAATGGTTGAAAATAAATGATAGCCCAAACCTTCAGTGGCGATAAAGCCTCCCTCCCATCCTCGTTTTACACTCGGTAGTTTAATTGGTTCGTAAATATAATTTCTGCAAAATGCCTGCAAAAACCAACATAATCGCTACACCAATGAAGACGCGTCCCCCAAGTTTTATGAACCTGCCAAACTCGAGACTCTAATATCATAAACTACAAAACCAACCACTGACAAATATTATGAAAGCCTACACTTGTACTTAAAATGTGACACTGCTTTTCAGCGGCGTTCGAACCAGAGTTAAATCAAAGTTCGCTGCTCGTTCATTCGACAGCTGCACAAGAACTACCGTATTTATTCAAAAATAAAGACCCATGGCTTTGTTTTTTCTTATCTTTTTTTCTCGGCTGTTTCCCTTTTTTTTAAAACAATTATTAGAGATTAATCTGCAATGAAGACAAAGAAGGTCAATCTGTAATAATCCTGATAATGAATTCCGTGCCTATTGCACTAACCCTCCAACAGGTCAGTCGCTGCTCCTAGAACTCCGGTGCAAAGCGGCGAAGCCCGACGCATGCACGCTCATGTGTGGTGAGATGTAGTTAAGGTTGACGGGAGCGGCACAAGTGCCGCGGTACTCTGTAGTCACGGCACGAAGGCATGTGGCAGACATGATAATCGAGTGATTTCATTAGGAGTACAACATCCTGGTTCTGTCTTATCACAGTATACCACCAGCCTACTATTTTGCAAAGTTTTCTGGAGACTTTTAGTTCCTAACATCGCAGAAATTGTCTGGTAGTTTAGACGATGTCGGCGATCAACTGGCCAGAGCGATGCACGAACAATCCCTATATTTCGCTTTCACCTGCAAGTCTACGCTACAGCCGACTCTACGAGCCAATGGGACCAATCAAACAGCATAAGAGCGCGACATCACGGCATTCGTCTCCCTGTGCGTGTTTTTTCATCGGCTAAACCAATCGGGTGCAGTGAATGCCCCGTGACTCGCGCTTTTAGTATATGTGTTCGAGGTTGTATGCGTGCGAGCTTTGATTTGTGCTCAGACCTAAGATGAAACAAATTTTATGTCCAGTAGCGACGCCGTGAAATATATTCGTGCCATTTTTCTTTCCTTCTACTTTTCGAAATATTAGGGCCGACCAATATTAAATTATTTTAAATTTTGCTTCAAGCCAATTCTGGCGCAGGTATGGCACAAGTCTGAGCGAAAATGGCGCTTTGGCGCGAGATGTAGCAGACTTCCGTTCATTGTGCAAATGGCGCAGCACTTCCATCACTGGAGAATTGACCTCCAGCAAGCTTGGCTCAGTCAAATGCCAGGTACCACTTCATGGATTCGTGTAGACAGATTTTATTTGTTTGAACAGGTACTAGTGATGCAAAACTATCGATAAATTGACTATTGGTACTATTGATAGTTTTCCAAAACTATTCATAGTACTATCGATAGTTTTGCACCACTAGAGCGAACACGGTTGCCGCACCGCCGCTCGCCTACCTTCCTCCTCTCCGCCCCGCCCAAACTCCCGTCTTCGTCATCACTGAACGTTGAGCCAAAGTTGGGATGGTAAGTGCTTGGCTAGTTGGTGTCCCATTTGAAAAAATAAAGCGAGAAAAAGAAGAGACAGCGACGCAAACTACTAGTGTCGCAAGACTATCGATAGTAAACTGTTGACAATACTATCGATAGGTTTATGATAGTCGACTATCGATAGTTTTGCATCACTAACAGGTACGCTCTTCCAGCAGCGTCAAGGGTAAATCCGGCATTGACATCGCTGCACGCGAGCGATTTCCATGATGACTGTCTCTTAAAGGGATGCTGAACCGAAATTTTGGGTGGAAATTCTTGGTCGCAATGGCATACATAGCATGTCCTTTACTTTTAAATGACGTTGTTTTGAGCGAGAAGGCGTATAAAATTGAATAAATACGAAAAATACAATTTTACGCGACCCCTGGTGAGCGTCGTGGAAAGCTCGCTTCGTGACGTGCGCTTTCTCATTCGCCTCAAAAGACAGACGGAGCCAAGCCAAGCCAGGCACTACGCCGGGTGGCGTTTGTTATTGTTAGTACCACGCGGGCTCTGCCCCATATTTTGGATTTCCGTGACCTCGGCTGGTCGGCGTTCGGCATTGCCTTTTGCGATCTCTTTACTAGTATGGCGACGTATAAAATCGTCGGCAGCAGCAGCCTCAGCAGCCGCAGCAGCAGCAGGAGTACCAGCCGCTTTGAGAACAGCCGCCGAGCGAAGAATCAAGGCGAGCACCAACGAACGAGGAGAATGCGCGGAGGCACCAGGGGCGCTGGGGGCGCCGAGAATGCGCACGTCAGTTCCGCTACGCCTGCTCTCAGAAGGACTCGCTCGCGCCGGCGGCTTCCGGCCGAGGATTCGCTCTTAATTCAAAGAAATACAATAATTCGGGCCCCATCCGTCTGATTGAATATCGTTTTTAGGTACAGTACCATCCCGTGAAGCCCGCTCGGGTAATAATTATGAGATTTCAAACATCGGTTCAGCATCCCTTTAAGCGTCGCGCATTATGTGCCTCTGGCGCTTTTGTCAGGCACTCAAGTTTTCTTTGACATGTTTTTCACCCGGGAGCCAACCTGCGTGTATAAAAAAATTATTTTTATACTTTATTTAAATTAATAAATAAATAGACCAAGCCAATGTTTTTACTACACTCATGATTCCCCCATATAATCAAAAGCAACTTTTGGATTTGTTATGAAGGCAGAGCAAGATGCTTTCAAGAAACACAGTGACTACTTGCATTGTCTATATTTGCAGTCTTATTTAAGATCATAAATGTGTAAATATACCTTGTGCTTTTTATTGCACAACTAAAACTTAAGCAAATTTCCAGTGTCATAAATAATTGGCCTCTCTACCCTCGTCTGTCTTGGAGACCTCTACATACTCGATGTGCGCCAGTGCTAACGCTGATCCCTTCTCTCGACGGTGCAGATAGTCGTAACCTGTTATAAAAAAATGTGCAGAAGTTGCGCACATAATGATGGCATGCAGTTGGGTAGTAAATATGAGTATCGGACAACGCTTCACAATAGCGAGACAAAATTAAAAAATTGGGGCTCCAATTCACGCTGTAAAGATGGTTGGCCAGCGAAGCTGTGGTACCACCTGCAACGATTGCCCACTGCACTATACCAAATGATTGACGAAGCAAAAGTAAATGTACTGTACCAAAACGTTTTTTGTAAAGACCCTTTTTGCAAATGCCACCAGGCGGTGCTCCAGCTTGACGTCCCAGCGAACTTCCGATTCACAAAAAGAATAAACAAAACCCACCTTGACACTGCTGCCTGAAATGTCGATGAAATGTTTAACCACCAATTCTCCGGGTGAACGCCAAAGGAATGAAGAAACGGGAGATACTGTGAACGACTTATTTTTTGCGGGCTCAATATTTTGCGATTGAGGTTAAAACTGAAGTTTTGGAATAATTCGCGGGTTCTAATTTTCGCGATGCGGTGGAATCTCAATATAAATTCCAATGTGTGTACGTTTTACCAGAATCATTCGTGTGACCTATTTTTCGCGAAATGTAGGCGGTTCGCAAAGTTTAAGTCCTTTACAGTATGTTAATATGTTTCGAATATTTTGTAAACCAACTTGCCTCCTCCAAGACATTAAATTGTACAGCCGAATGCCCTCATTAAATCTCCAAGTTGTCTTGTCCGTGTAGCATTTATTCATCGGAAGTCGCTTGGGACGCAAGCGGCAGTTCATGTTTGTAAACAGCGAAAGGGTCTATGTGAAAGACTTTGTATGGTGCCTTTGCCACGGCGGCTTATGAAACCGCAATTTTTACCGAGAGACGCACGCGGGGAGCACTACGTGTTTCGCATTGTTTGTGCACGCCTTATCTATCATGTGGTTTTGACACTTGTGGTTTTCTTATTGAAAACTACAAGTGTCAAAACTACACGATAGAAGACAAGGTGTGCACGATGCTTTTCTGTCCACTACTGTTCTGTTGACAGACATAAAAAAACTGACCAACGAGTCAGATACAGCTTTGCTGTAAAATTGCGGTAAAACGCGACGAAAAAACGAATGCTACGCGTTCGCAAAGGGGGAGAGGAGCGACGATTTGAAGCCACTTTATGGCGGCTGTGTCACGTGATTTCAAGATGGCAGCACCCATGCGACGGAGTGTGAAAAAATTATAGAATTTTAGACATAAATTGAAGGGATGGCATAAAACCATTTGCAGGGGGAATTACCTAGCTTGGAGCCCAAGCTACTGTTGCATTGGTAGGAGACTAGATTTGGAAAATGGAGTGGCTGTAGCTGGCTTCAGTCGCTGCATTGGCATGTGCATCTTTTGACATTTGGTGACCATAGCAAGCAGAATTTATTGTGCAGGAGGAGACTGTTGTGGCGAGATCAGGTGCATGCTTGCACTCTTTTGCATGCTTTTCAATGCGGCCGCAGGCCATGAACATAGAGTAGAGTTCTCAATAAGGACTAAATGTGGATGGCCGATATTTTCCAGCATCTCATATATTGACAAGCCTAGCATGAAAGGCATTTTTTTTTCTTACTTGGAACATGGTGCTGAAGTATCAAACTGCCTCTGATGTTGTGAACGAAAAACGATGCCACCAGAACATCTCTGTGCTAATAATCGCCGACAAGATGAGAAACGCAGGGCATCTCTTGGCGCCCAGCCTCCAGCAAGCACTTGTCGCCTTTTCTCATGCTCTGTCTGCACGTGCATTGTGGAGGCTCCTCCCTGCAATTCTTGTCCTACATTTAGTCCTCCAGGCACACCGCAGGTCGGTACAAAAACATACAATAGTCTATTCGACACCCGAACACGATTCGGGCGATATGTTAAATATAGTCCGTACAAGTGCCCAGGCTTGAAGCATTGCCAAAGGTAGGAAGCTCGTGCTGGAGCGAGAGCAACTGAAGCTTCTCCCTGCCATCCTCATCTTGCGAGTTTCTAGAGTTATTGAACCATTTTAAATGTGGCAATGCTACACCATACAATAAAAGATTTTACAAAATAAATTTGTGGTTGATCTTATCAAAAGCTTGTTATAAATCGAAATAAATAATATCGACCTGCTTCCTTTAAAGAAGAAATGGCACTGTGTATTCAAGTGTACAAAAACTAATTTCTACTCAGACTTTCTAAAAAAGTCATTCCATGGTGCTGTTTCTAACAAGTAAAAAGACCCAAGTCTGTATAACTATCTCACACTTTCAAACGAGCATACAATAGGGAAATGGGGCAATGATCATCTACCCTAGACATGTGTCACCAGCCTCCTTTACTGGTAATACAGTACACTTCCTCCACAACGATGGAAGATCACAATTTTTCGGGTGATATGCATGCTTGAATGATGGGGCAAACAAAATCGGTGCTGTTCTAAACAATAAAACAAGATATAAAATCTGCACCCAAGAACAGCCTAGCTTCAATTTCTTCATTGCTTTCAACATTTCGGTGTCAACTTCCTTAATTGCTGAAATGTTAGTCAATATTACTGAAAAACAGATGTGCTTGCATTGACCAAAGTGTCAACATTGTAATAACATTTCTCAGCAAACAGCAGATCTCCAACAATATCTGGACCCGCTTGGCAATGGTAGCAATGTGTGTACATGTATTCTTAGTATCTAGGTCAGTTGACAAGCTTCGGAAAATCGCCCGATGCCTTTTTGCGGCGCATCGGCTCAATGGCACCTGCTACACTATCGGCCCGTACTATAGACAGATCCGGTGGAACGTTGGATGCACATTACTTGCGGTGGAAAGTGATTTTATTGTGGTTCTTACAGTAAAAATAAGGTCTTCACAATACTAATGCAAAAAGAGGGTCGTTCATAAAATGTTTTTTGTTGACCGTGGAAGCATTGACGCTGTGGCGCTAGGAACGTAATCTACCTTTACCTGCTTGCGCTGCCAGCAACAGAGAACTGCTTTTGAACGCTGCTTTTCTGTGGAGCTTGTCAACTGATAGATCTAAAAACGTTAGCGTGTTGGGCCTGAGCGGAGACATCTATTTTTTCAAGCACTGGTTTAGAAACCCCCATTTTATTGAATCCTTTCAAAAAGACACTTAGTTTAGAGAAAATGGCAAACAACCTCCTTTTAGAAAATTTGTTTTCAGGAAAACACAATTCACCGAACTCGAACTGCTTGCTCTGCCTTGGCCGATGGTGAAGCCGAGCCAGTCAGTGAATCACTCGCTTGGGCGGCCAGCACATTCAGAGTAGGATAGACACGTTTTTGTGCATGTCACAACCCTGCTGTTTTCACAAGAATACTTTTACGTTCTGCCTGGTTTACGGCCTAAGAGAGAAGAGCAAGCGAGTGCTCAAAGCATAGGCAAACATGCCTCGGATGAATCGTGGTAGCATTTAGGTGCTTCCAGATTTGCTTATGCCAATCGAATAGATTCACTAAATGACGATCCTTTTTCAATAATTGATGTTGCTGTAAACTGAGCTTCGATAAAATATGCCCGTTCTCGAAAACATGCTTTATGAAATGGTGTTCGGTCAACTGTCGTAGACCCCTGCATGAGTGCAACTGAGCAGCAGTTCTAGGTGCAGCACATTCTATTAGCATAAAATAGTCACACAGCCAAACAAAGCACCTCAGTGATGCCTAGCAGACCAGCAAACAAATAAATATTTAACACGGGGTACTATTCTGTTTAATATCTCCAACATTACCGTCCCGCTTCAGCTCGTCACTAGATTGTTGACAGCTGTCCCGGCAAGGATGCTTTCCGGACATCCGGAAGTAAAACATCTCATCACAAGTGCTATCCGCCCCTGCTTAACCACATGTTCTTTACGAACATAGCTCGGCTTCCTAGCGATATCTTAGAACGCCGTAAGTTAAAGAATACTTCCGAAACAGTAAAAGCCTATCTTGCAATTGGGCAACATAAAGAGAACAGTGCAGGTAGAGCTATATGGGCACTTTTAACGTTCCCGGATTCATACAAAACCTGATTGTCGTTAGCGAACTTTTAGGTACTGAAAACAGGAAAATGAACAAGAGAGTGTGATGGGTTTGGAAGGGAAAGAAACGTGGACAAAATGCAAACACATGCAATCTAGAACAAACGAGACGACCGACCGAGCTAATGCTCTGTACGAACAATCTCAACCTTAAATACTACTTTCTGTAAAAATACAAGATACCCACAATATTACGAGATAAATAGCCACCAAAATTACCGTACCAATTGGGCAGTGCTGTTCGAAAATCAAGTAAATCGCCGAAGTCACAAGGGCTGTGTTCCAAATTTACTCGATCCGACTCCGGAGTAAAGGTTTCGTACCGTGGCGTTTGCAAAACTGACTCGCGCTTACTCGATGACGTCAGAACTCGCGTTCTAGAAGCGGGTTGTTTACTCCGGAGTAATTACTCGCGCTACTCTCCTCGATCGGGGAGTAACGCCGGATCAAATCGAGTAAATACGTCACGTGATCTGTTCGTCGTCTGCTTCCTGCGCCGACAGCCGTCAAAGCTCGTTTGCTCCGCTGGCTTTGGCGGCGGACGTTCGAAATAACAAAGAATGAGTTGCAGCCATTTATGTGTGGTTATTGCAATTTGCTGTTTTCAACGCAGGCATTGATTGCACAACATCCAGACCGTGTACCTTCCCTCAGGAAGGTATACTTGTTATTATCAGAGTGCGAGCGTAAACAGGAGCTTCTCCGCATCCTCGTCCTTGGCGTTGGAGGGAACTCCGTATTCATACGTTAAACGATGAAAATGTTCGAAGGCAGTAGATAATGTGGAAGTATTTTTTAGGTGTTTTTTTTCTCCCCAGAGTGTGTGTAATGAGAGGATAACGCTTGTAAAGCAGTGAAGGCATCGAAGATTTTATGTATACGATCAGTTAACAACCCCATCACATCTCCCTCCCTAATAAATTGTTTATAGCGGTTTTGAAGTGCTCTCTGTGATTTTATAATCATATTCGCGTCAAAGCGAACATATGTTACATATCACTGTTGAGAAAGCCCCATGCTCTCTACCGCTACACCGTGTAGAAGCAATATTCGCAAAACGTAATCGGTGCTAATTACGATGAGTTGAGGCTGTTTATGGCACCTGGACTAGACTTACAGCGATCGCGCAGATTGGTCCAAGCAAAAATGTTGACGTCTAACTGAAAGGAATAAGTAACTTTTATCTCAATATTCAGCCCAAAAGGAAGGTGAGCAAAAGGAGCCGATGGAGCCATCGTTATCGTCTCAATATGGTTTCTCCATGATCAAAAGAGATCGCCTGCTATTTTCCGCCATCGCTGCTGT
>JABSTQ010001174.1:0-45831 GCA_013358835.2 Ixodes persulcatus | reverse complement strand
AAAACGAAAGCGTTCGGAACAAAATGGTCTGAGGCATATTTTGTTCCGAACACTTTTGTTCACGCTCACTACGCTGCGTGCAGTCGATGCCGATTCTCAACGACTTCGCCGTGACTCATCGCAGTTATCGCTGTGACTGTACTGTTGAATAACGAAGGACTGCTCAGCTTTTTAGAGCGGAGCTGTCAAGGGGGGGATCGGTGGCCCAGTGGGTTAGCGCACACGAGCTCGGAGCACGTGGAGCGAAAGCTCGCGCTGCAGACCCCAGGGAACCTGGGTTCATCTCCACCCCTGCCCGTTTCGATCTGGATGAGCATCGTGCCGGCGTGCGGTCGTGTATCACTACTGCGTGATGCACATTAATGACCCCAGGCTAGCGGTTGTACCGCACTGGCTAAATTGTTCATCTACAGGTGAGACACAAGACGCCCACTGAGGCAGGCTAACTCCCGGCTGTATAAATATACACACAGCAGTGTGTTTGAGCTGTTAAGTGCTAGGTTCCCCAGGATAGTGTCCGGTACCAAACAAATGTCGACACCATATTCTGGTTGCCGCCGTCGCGCATAGATAGCGGCAGCTGTCCAGAGTCTTGTGTTTGCCCGTTGCCTGCTTGCCGCCATCTCTCATAGATGGCGGCAACATTTCTTCGGTGGAAGAAGAGCGGGAACGGAACGAGCGGTGATGTGCGCAGCAGCGCGAATGGTTCCGCAACCGCCGCGAGGCCGCTATCGCCTGAAGTTACACTTCGTCCAGGGCTTCAGATTCCCTTGCGAAAGAATAGCAGACCGCTCGCCTGGAAAGCCACCGCCGAGAACAGAAGATACAGCTCCGCTGCTCTTCATTCTTCACCAAAATGAAAAAGCTGAAAGTTTTTTTTTTTCTTTTGGCAGTTAACGCGTGCCGTGCAAATCGGACACAACAAAAGCCCTAAGTATGAAGCTGGTTTATAACGCCGTCTTGAAATAAAAACAAGTAAAAAAATTAAAAAAAAAGTGGTTTAGCTCAGTAGTAACGCATCCCTTCGCACGCAGAGCACCCCGATTCGATTCCCGTGAGCGGCGGGAAACCTTTTTCGAGGGCTAGGCAACATCGACGAAGGACACACTACAACGTCGACTACAACATCAACTACGGCAACAACCAGAACCACAACATAACATCAACAGCGGACGCCATTTGCAGTGGTTGGAACAGCCCATAAAAGCTGTCGCTGTAAAAAAAATGTTTACGAAATAAAATTTTACAATACAAAAGCCAACGAGAAAAAAAAAGGATGCGTATTTTGTTACGAACGCGACGCCGATGACCAACGACTTCAATGTGGTGTGTCGCAGCTATCGATGTGACTGTACTGTGGATGAACACAGGACCACTCATCATTTAAAAGGCTAGAAACAAGACAGAAGGAGACAGAAAGAAAAAGAGCGAAATAGAACAAAGATAACGTCGCAAAGATAATCAAATTGGAGGAACGAGTAGTACAAACGAAAACAGAGTTTACCATATGTTATAGAACGAAACAAAAAGTTTGGGGCTCCAATTCACGCTGTGAAGGTGCTTGGCCAGCAAAGCTGTGGTATCAACTGCAACGATCGCCCACTTCGCCCACTGCACTATACCAAATGCCGCCGCTGGCGGCAGCACGCCGACGTTGGTCCTAAAGTCCCTTCATGTTTCAAAACTAGCGCAAGGTGCGTCGATGAAGGAGTCACGTGGAACGTGCAGCCCTTAGGAAGATCATGACGACACAGGGCAGCACTGAGCTAGATTTTTAGGCATTTCGCATTCGAACAGTCTCGAAACGAAACGTGCACCGACCAACACGTTTCGCAAGAGCGTAGTGCTGTACCAAAGGCCGACGTTCCGTTCGGTACCTTTCTGGGTTTCCTCACTCTAAGACGTCTCGAACCCAAAATGTGGGTGTCTTTGCTGATCGATGGCAGTCGGCGGTGTACTTCTTGTGTTGTTTCCTCTGTTACACTCGCTGTCGCAGCCACTTTAAAAAAATAGTCAAGGAGCGTATAGTTTACTAGTATGCTGGCTCTTCTTAATGGGGTAACAGTGGCGGAGACTACGTTAGACCCAGGTTGCTTGGGCAAGGGAACGAGCTGCAGAGGGGTCGGTGATAATTTGACACCTTTGTCCGAGGTGTTGCTGAGATCACAGGCGCAGACTGTGCTACGCAGTTCTGCATTTACACGGTGCCACCAAAAACCTTCAGGAATATGTGCCTGCGTCTTCACGATGCAACTATAGCCCTCGTGGGATAAAAAATAAGTGCACATCGCATAGCTGTTAGAATGGCAGCATTTGAACCGCAGATCAAAGGACCGTCGTCAACCGAGAGAGAATTTTTCAGGTCTCCTTAAGCGGCACCATAAGCAGATAAAGTTCTTACCGGTGGCTAATCTCTAAAAATGGTCACGCAGAGCAAGCGTGACGCAAAACGATTTTCTGCACGCTTGTTCTAAGCGTGGTATTTTTCAACGCTTAGAATTCGCGCTCCCTAAGCGTGAACTGCGTAATGGTTTAACGCTTGGGAGGCGTGACACAAAGCGATTTTTTACACGCTTGTTCTAAGTGTGGTGTTTTTCAACGCTTAGAATTCATGCTTCCTAACCGTGAACTGTGCTATGGTCTGACGCTTGGCAGACGTGAGGGGGCCCTTGTGTGTACACGCTTATATTACGACGTGCGTTTTCTCCACGCTTAGATAATGACGCCTTCTATGCGTGTGAAATGCGCGTCGCGGTGGAAACCTCTGACCGTGAGCATGGGGCTTTCTCGCATTTACTTTATCGTCCAAATAATCTTAGTTATTGAGGAGATATACTAAATGCGAAGAAGCCCAATGCCCGCGGCCAGAGGTTTCAACCGCGACGCGCATTTCACACGCCTAGTAGGCGTCATCGTCAAAGCGTGGAGCAAACGCACGCCGTAATAAGCGTATAAACACAAGGGCGCTTATGCATCATATCGTTATCTGATATCGTTATCGGAGCTCAAAATCGATATACTAAATCTCTCTTGTGACTTAACCAGGCGAAATGAGTAGTTCAAGGAAGTCCAACGTGCTGTTTCATGTATACTTACGCACGTACACGAATGGCAGTTGTGAATCAAAAGAAATTGCCCCGATACGTCGCAAAGTCGTAGATAATGCATGTTACGCATGCTACATTGCGACAATTAACTGCGCGCTGTTCATGACTGTGAAATTTGTGTGAAGATTTGAGGAAATTTATTCTTGGTGTCTAAAAACCTAAAGAGAGAGATCTCGTTAGGCTTCAGTTAACAAAATTTAAGGAACAGTTCAAAACGAAGTAAACAGAAAAAGGCAAACACATTTCAGCTTGGGGGCAATACACTTTATTAAAAACTATTTTTGTTTGTACAAATAAGCCAAATGAAAACATTGTTCTTACCCAAATATTGTGGTCGTCCATAGATAGCTGGCGAATGGCCGCAGCAACGACTCCAGCCAAATGGGAAGCCTTCTCTTGGCTGGCATTCAGCTCCCGTCTCGCGCAGAAGTTCGGGGCACTCGCAGTCGTTGTGTTTGCAGCGACCTCACGGCATTCCAAGCACGTCTAGTGCTGTAAACATGGCACACTGTGCCCGAAATCACACGCAGTTTCCCGCTAAGCCTCGCCAGTCGCAGTCAAAGTCAAGCTAGTCTGGCCACAAACAAAGCGTGTTGGAAACTGACTGAGGGCCGGTTGCACCAACGTCGCTTACCTTAACCCAAAGCGGCTCTTTCCTAAGTCGGCTTAGCGCCCTAAACCGAGCTCGGGTAAGCACTGGTTTAAATTCCGGTTGCACCAACGTTAACCCGGCTTTAGAGACGCGCCCCTAGTTAAACGCTGGATTTGCCTAGGGAATGTAGGGACAAACAGAGCGTACTAGGGAACGCTCAGAGGGACGAATACGATTGGCGGAGAGGAATCTCGTGATATAAACAAAAAACCTGCTGTAGTAGCCGTCGTCGCCGTCTGCTTTTCGCTGTATTTCTTCGGTGAGTAACGAATTAAAGGTCTCCAAATTCAATCATTTTTTTCGCTTAACTTTCAAAAACAGGAGTCAACGCTTTAAATAAACACAAATGCTCTTTACATCTGTGATTGTGTGTTTAATATCGGTTGATAACAGAATATTTTGACAGTGACAGCAGTTTTCGTGCTCACATTTTGAGATAAAGGAGCCATCGGGGGCCCCAAATCTCACCGAACGCGAGAAGGGCGCTCTACTCGCTACATCGCTGAAGACAAAACATCATCGAGAATAAGTAGGCAGGTAAGATGACTACTAAAATCAAGTCATGCCTGAGACCGATGTGACGAACTCGCCACGGCAGCTGCGAAAATGCCCGAAAATCGTAGAATAGAAGTCGTCGAGTTGTCGTCGCCACGAATAGAAGTTGTCGTCGCCACGAATGAAAGATATAAAGCAAAATATTCCTAAAAAGCGCGATCACCAGAAAAGTTACGGTTATGGAACGATACAGTTTTCTGAAGCCAAGATTCTACTCGCGAGACAAGGAAAATTCACTGAAGATTGTCTCGAAACTCAGAAAACAAGAGAAATTGACTTATCGCTGTTTTATAATTTAAAAGCGCCGCAATCTGATGCAAACGGCAGAATTAAGGGTCAACAATCAGCTGATCGCCGAGATCATGTACTGCCACTATTCAACGCGCTCATCGGATTGAAGGATATGCGTTGCAAGTAGAAATAAACAAGCTGGTAAATAACAATACGTTACAGTTACGTGAAAATCAGTAAGGTATACATACGAATAAGCCCGTTGACAGAATAACCAACGTGAAGACAGACGTGAGACCCACAGCTCCGTACGTATACCTCGGTTAGGGCTAACACGCACTGAGAGTGGAGATCCAGCTTGAAAACAGGGGTCGATAAACACTTCACGCGACAATATTTTGCATCCTTGTCACAATCGAAGGCCATTCTGTCGAGACTCTCACGCTGTCGTAGCCTAAAACACTTTGTACAACCAATTTCGTCCACCGTGTCGACCGCCACAAACCAGCCGCCATGTTTTAAATCCAGGATTAAGAAACAACCAAAAGCAAAGCGCCCAATGTTGAGCGCTTACGATAAGCGTAGTTTAGTGCTAGGTTTAGCGATAAGCGATTTTGGTGCAACAGAACGAAACCGAAACTTAGCTTAGGTTCCCGGCTAAGCTCCGCTTTATGCTAAGCGGTGTTGGTGCAACCGGCCCTGAGTGAGCCAGCGAGCCACGGAAACAGCGTAACGGCTTTCTGGCTTTTCCCGTCAAAAAAGAGGACGCATGCGCTCTCTGTTCTTCCAGAAAAGAAAATCTCGCATCAACAAAAAATTAACAAAAATGCACGCGCAAGTGCATCTTCCGGAGGGTCAATCCATTCGGATATATATTAGCGTGACGATGAATGGAGGCGCGCGTGTTTCTCCGAAAATCTAAGCGTGTGTTTTGCGGTCGTCACGCTAACGTTCTTGATCCCGTCCGAAAAAAAGGGCGAGCGGGAATCCTCGGACTGCTCTAACGCTTGGACAAAGAAAACAAACGCTTATTCTCGATCACGTGGTGCTTAAAACGTCATTCCCGTCTTATTGACGGTGGTTCCACGCTTGAAACTCGCGGTTAGCGTGAGGTTCAGCGTGATAGTTTTTAGGGTGTACTGTCAGGTCACATATCTCATGACAGCGAGAAGTAGCGCGTTATTTGCAGCCTCTTCTTGCAAGTGTTGCATTGCCATGCGCTCATGCTCCGCAGCGACAAAGGAGAAGATCTCATCAGCTTCATGATATGGGCAGCGCTGGAGGTATTCTCTAACTCTTTCATAAACGTGGAAAAATGTCTCTGACGAACACAGTTGTCGCATTGGCGACCTCTGACTGGGCAGGCAATACAGCCCTGGCAGCGTTCCTGACCCCAAGCGCAGTTGGAACAGCTTCCGCCAAAGCCATTGCAACGTGGAGGTAGGTGCCACACCGGGTACTTCAGATGCATCGGATGACGACATTCCCACAATCCAGAGCTCCACTCCTGACTAACACAACCGAAACCAGCGTCGCCGCAGATGGGGGTGACGGCACGGCGTTCTAAAAGCTACACGCGTCCAGCGTTTTTCAATCTGTGTTGTCGCGTGACACAACCGGCCGGAGTAACTCGGATATACTTGGGTAAGATTAAGAACTTAGCCTTGGTGTGCTCGGTCTTCCTCGAATTGGGTGAGCGCCATGTTTCTCTACCACGCGCTTCCATGTGACAGGCCAGGTCCTCTCCTCACGCCGTCGACGATGCAGCCGTGGTCGCCATGGCCCATTCTTGAACTTTACGGCGCGCGTGGTACATATTGATTCCTGTCTGCAAGACGATGCCGAACTAAACCGCAGCGTCTAGAAACAGGCGTTTTTGAATTTCCGTGGACGCGGCCCCCCACCATAAACTGACACCCAATGACGACCTCGGTGTCGGCGGTAAATTTGGCAAGCGCGGCTAATGTTTGGAGGGATGAGAAAAATTCGTACTGGGATTCCCACTGCTGTTCTTTTCTTATGTGAAATCAAAGTTGTCGCAGGGTTTCGTTGATCGGCTGTGAAACTTCTGCCTCGAGGATCCTGACGGTCTTTCTGTCCACGTCGCGAGACGCTTGCCGAACTTGCTGACCATAGGCCTCCTCCGCTGCAGCTTCGAACAAACAGTGGCGCCCTCATTTCGGGTAGTGCAAGCTAGAGCCACTAAATGAGCTGCGCTTAGAGTGTCGGCAGTCTGTTAGCTGACATTGTTGTGGGCGGCGCCATTTTGATGCTTGTGCAGAGCACACACAACTGCCGACCGTCTTGATTCAAAATTGCTACTTTCTCAGCATTAAATTCGGTGTTAAGAAGCTTATGTAATATTGCTTTGCTTTGCCACGGACTGTTTAAAGGGACCATGAAATGACCTTTTTACTTTTGCCAGATAACTTTTACATTAAACCGTCAATGTTCATTGGATGCCGAACAGTCATCCGTTTTCGTCTCAGTTAATTAACTTCTACACAAAAAAATTAATAAAATATCGACTTTTTCTTTCTCTTTAACTGACCGCAAAACAAGCTGCGGCGTAATTTTGACGGTCGTGACGTACCCTGTTTCCGGAACCGGAAGCTCTCTCGGCAGTAGGAGATGGGAGCGTTAGCGGTGGCGAGTTGGCGGTGTGCCGGTAGGTTTTACTGCGCTGATGGCGCTGATGTCACTGACGTATTTTCGGAATCGGCGCCTCTCATCGCCGCGATAGGCATGGACACATCGCAGCTGAGCGAAATTCAATGAGATATGTTGCGCTGCAGCGACAGCATGGGACTAGTCCCATACGGCGTTATGCCTGTTGGGAAGTGCGGCGAGTCTTCCGGTGAAGAGTCCAGCCCAACTGTCATTGTTGGTAAAAGGCGGCCCGTGTCAGTCATTTGGAAAGCGACGTAGATGGAAACAAATTGCCGCGGCATTTTTTGCGGCCTCGGAGATACAGGAGCGAGCCGACGTTAAAAAAAGATACGTTTGAACTACGACAGTCTCAGCAAGAGCCACGTAAATACCTGTTCACACTCGGAGCAGACGCGCGCGTTTGATGGAAGTGCTGTATTCGCGCTGTTGGTAAACGCTTCGGGACCGATCTTTTACGATTGCAACTCGATACTGGCGTGACACTCGGCAAAGGAAGGTTGTACCGGCATTGCACGTAGCTCCCACGAACTGTTATAGCTCGACAGTGACGTGCAGTCGTGTCAGAATAAAAAAAATGGCATACTAATAACAAAGTGTGCATACCGTGTTACGAAGGTAATCCATACGGCGTTTATTTGAGCTCTATATCACACAAAATAAGAAGATAGAATCGACGAGAGTTCCTTTTCGACGACAGTGTTCATCAACACTGCCTCGGAAAACAAGGGGAAGAGATTGACCTCACCTCTTAATCTAAAATTGAGGTCAGCGATCAAACTATAATACGGGAAGGGTCCACAAGGGTCGCCCGGGCATATTCCATTCAGTACGCCAGCCGGTCGTGGGCAGACGGTCTTGGCAAAGTACCGTTGAAGCAACGCTGTTCCGAGTCGGAGTGCCTGCTAGGCCGCTAGGCCTATCCGCCAAGCTCGCTTGGTCAGAGCCGGTGGATTCGTCGCCGTTGTAGCTTTTCTCGGGTGTTTGTGGATCCAGCGTTCTTGTTCGACGTGGTCTGTCTCAAGTACTTTTTTCTTGCTGCTTGAAGTCGGGACGCGCGAGAAGAACGCTTAGAAAAATAAATGTTTTTCGGTCGTCGCGAAGTAGTAACTGAGCGATGCTGTTGACGCTGTCGGCCCGGTCGGCCCTACTGCGCAGGTGCAGTAGTTGCTTCGTCTACCACACGATAGATGGCGCTTGGCTCTCAGCATTATCAAATTTGGCAATTTTCGTCACATCTTTAATTATGGTACAAAATGTGGATCTGAATATTATTTAACCAAACTTTTAGGAAACACTGGCCGGCTATCTATTGTTTACGATCGCGTTGCTGGTGTGGTAGGCCCTTACCCAATAGGCGACGTGGATTCGGCTGACGTGCTGCGTTTCCGCGGATGCATCGCAGTGAAAAGGCAGAGAGCTTTCGAAGGAAAGAAGGCGCAAAGGAGTGCAGTTTTCTTTTAAAAGTGCTATAGCGAAAAATTTTTTTTTGGCTCCCTATTTTTTTTTTTTTTGTGTTTCTTTTCACACCTTTTACGACGATCGGTGGATGAAATTCGATTTCAGAGTCGTTTCATGGTCCATTTAAATATTTGTGGAGGACGGAAAAGTGTTGCCTGTGATTTGAGATAAAGCTTCAGATAACTGGCAGCCATAATTTCAAGACACAAAATGGGCAAGTGTTGTTAGTCTGAAGTGTAGCTTATTTAGTGGCCCTAGTACAAGCTCACCTGGTTGGGCATCGATATGCGTGAGTCACTTTCGGTGCTCTTTTTTTTTGTACAGTGCTGAAGAAAGTAAAAACATGTTTCGACGTCCGAAATCGGTTAGATGCAATGCTACAAGACAATAGAAAATGCCTTATTCATGCAACAGTACAAGCCCCTTATTTTTGAGTGGAGACGACAAACCATCTGGTGTTTCCACCATCGTTACTCATGATGAGTTTTTTTGTTATTTTTTTATATTTGTACGCGTGAGTGGCGTCTACTGGACCACGCTCTTAGCGTCTCAGCTTTGACCCCTGCTTCGACGGGGTTTGGATTTTCGTTGTTTCTTTTTGGTTTCCTTGTGATCTCGCAATCCACACCAAAGCAGGCACTCTTGTACACCTGTGACAATTTAAGGAGGCTCAATATTGCACCACTCAAAACGAATACTAACAAAACCCTTTTCACATCGCCCCCTGGACAACGCAGGAGGCCTTTCTCCCGTCAGTGATGTTGCATGCGCCGGTCAGACAGGAGCTGGTAGGGAGTCACAAACGCGCTGGCCTTCCACTCCCAAGTACGTGAGATGGTTGGGCGTCTTTCGGTCGAAATTGTTTGAGTGCCCGTAGCCAAGATGTATCGTTCGAACTTTCTAAGCCGCTATTTACATGGTATCGGTGAGGCACCGGCCTTGTCTAGAAAGTTCAGTGGTGGCTTGTTCCATGTAGCCATGCTTGCGGTTAAGGTGACGGTTCAGAAAGCAAAAAAAAAAAAAAAAGTGTTCGAAAGCTTATGCATGGCCATCGAAGAGCAGCCGCCAAAGTTCGTTGGGGATCCCAGAACTCACCGGAAGCAGACGTCGTCGCGGCTTCAGGCACCCGCCTGAAGCTCCCTCATCCTCACCTCGCCATCCTGCCTGCTACTCCTTCCCCTAAACCTCCTCCTTCCTTCCCTCGTTCATCTCCTCCTCCTCCCCCCTCATACTTCAACCCCCTCCCCTCGTGTCCCCCTTTCGCGTGACCCCCGTGACGTCACCGGGGTCATGTCCCTTCTGAAAAAAAAAATTTTTGAAATTCAAATGAGTGGAAAACTGGTCGACCCGTTTGAATCAAACGGGTGGCAAACTTTTCAATCCGTTTGGATCAAACGTGATTGTGGGATACGGGTACCCGTTTGAAACGGCACCCATTTCATACGGATGCCCGTTTGATACAGGTGCCCTTTTGATACGGGTGCCCGTTCGACCTGGCACGTGACCACACGTTTGAACGTGCCATTTGGATAGGCACATTATGCTTTAGACCTAAATAGATATCTTCTGGAAGGTTGGTTATCCTAAACCTATTTAAGACGTCCCGAAACTCATTAACCTATTTATAACATTGAGGACACACGTAGAACAAATGTGCTCGCGCAGGTGCTTGAAAATGGGCAGGAAAACGGACACAAAAAATTGTTTTCAATTCTCCTAGAAGTTTATTACAACCTATACTGTTGAAAAGTACAAACGTGCAAGTGATCTCTGTGAGAGCCCTACTGAAAAAAAAACATTTGAAATTCAAACGGGTGGCAAACTTGTCGGTCCGATGGAATTAAACGGGTGGCAAACGTGTTGATCTCTCTGGATCAAACGTGATTATGGGATACGGGTACCCGTTTGAAACGGCACCCGTTTGATACGGGTGGCCATTTGATACGGGTGCTCGTTCGATACTGGTGCCCGTTCCACCAGCCACGTGACCACACATTTGAACGCGCCATTCGGATAGGCAAATTTTTTGCTAGCCCTAAATGGGTATCTTCCGTAAGGTTGGTTATCTTAAACTTATTTAAGACATCCCAAAACTCATCTGCCTATTTATAACAGGAACGAAACACGTAGAAAATATGTGCTCGCGCAGGTGCTTGCAATTTGGCAGGAATACAGGCACAAAAAATTGTTTTCAATTCTCATAAAAGTTTATTACAGCCTATTCCGTAGACAAGTACAAACGTGCAAGCGATCTGTGAAATGTCAAGAGGCACTCTAAGCTTTTATACAACTGAAAAGATTGCAAAGCAAACAAGAACCGAAGTAATTCTCGACTATAATGGCAGCCTTTCGGGAAAAAAGTATTCTCCCGGCTGCCGCGAGAACAGACGCTGCATAATTCTATAGATAATCTCGACGTGTACCCGAAGAAGAACGGTCAATTGTTGCCAACAAGTAGGTAGGAATGCACTTACCATAATAACAGTGGACGTGGAAGATTTAATCCAAGATAAATGTCGACACGGTCAAAGCAGGGCAACCACATTAACACTAAAACGAGAAGGAAGGCTCCTTGAAGTTTCAACACGATGCGGCGCAAGAGCTGTCATTTCCCGAACCCAACCAAACCGCAAGAATTCCTCTCTTGTTGCCGATATACGCGTAGGAATTTTCGAACACTAATAGATTTTGTGCACATCGAATACGTTGTCGAGAGACATCCTAAAAAATTGCGGTGGCTTAGCTCGGCTATGCCAGGATATACGTAGCGTGAGCTTATGCGCACTAAATGAGAGGCGCTATGAAGCGGCTCCGGTGCAGGGTCAGACTTGGCTACTGCGCAACGGAGGCGCACAGCTGGGCACGCGGGGGCGCCGGTGAGTCTGCCACGGCTATAACGTCACTCCTCTGGAATGCGCAGACCGGCGAGGCGGGCGAGGCGGGCGCGGCGGCGGCGGAACGCGCTGCGGCGGCTTCGCGTGGCTTTCATAATGAGCCGTGCTCATTATGCGAGCCGTGCTCATTATGCCGAGCGCGCGGCGCCGTGCGCCGTGCTCGTTATGCGGAGCTCCGCCGCCGCCGCAGCGCACTCCGCATAATGAGCACTGCTCGCATAATTAGCACGGCTGATTATGAGGGCCACGCGAAACTGCTCAACCTCGGCCAGTGTAGCTGACGCTACAATGAGACCGCGGGGTTAGGCGACAGATCGAAGCATGTAGGACGAACGAAGTCCGAACTCCAACGAACAAGCAGGCAAAGAAAAAAAAGCGGCTGCCAGGCGCGCCCTTCCGGATCTCGATGCTTATCGGCGTGTAGCTCGTGTGCTGCTGGTGCCCTCCTCTCCCTTGGGTCACGTGACAGAGGTGACAAGAGAGGAGGGAGGGGGCACGGTGAGGGCGCAGGACACCGGGACAGCCCCGTACCTTCTCCTCCGGCATTTCAGTACGACGTGTTTGTAGCCTCGGAAAGCAGGCGAATCGCGCGCAATTCAGCACGCTGGAACGCTGGAAATGGCGCCGGCCAGCATCTCGGCTTGCGCCCGAGCGAAGAAAGTACTCAGCGAATGCTCATAGTCTGACTGCTGCATGCTCGATGTTCTTGCAACCACGTGTTCGCGCGCTACCTTCGCTGCGCCGACGGCGACGGCAACGGCGACAGCGCTCACCCGGAATCGGGCGCCTAAGAGCTGCGCTCGAAAAGAGAACGGAAAGAAAGAGAGAAAGGGCAGAGCGCACGCTCTTAGCTCGTGCCGTTCGGCAGCGTAGCAGTTGTTCGGAGAGCGACGCCCCACATGACTGGCATTATAGACCTTTCGGAAAAGATGCGCATGACCAGTGTCATATTGAGTGTTCGCGCGTATGGCGCGTGCTTCTCTCGCTGTGCAAATCGCACTCTGGAGTGTTGGATAGGTCTATTCACCGATGTATGTTTGCAAACAACCTCACTACCATTCCCTATCCGCGGACCCCTGCGCGCTTCCGGTTTTCCTCTTCTTTTTCATTTGTCTCGCCTCCTTTTGTTATTTGCATTACTTTCTACAATGCACTAATGTTCTTACAAACATATTACAGAAACTTCTCTGAAGGAAACTCTTCTTACCTGATCGCTTTGCGTTGCTGAAGAATAAATAAATACACTACCGGAAGTCTACTGGGGCACCAAATACTGTGGCGCCCTCGTGGTATCTTAAGTGGTATCAACCCCCACCGAATGTGGTGTATAAACCATTCCAATCTTTCCAAATCCACAGCCCTGTGTGATCTCCCGAGGTCAGCACGTGCTAGTGCGTCGCTTCGGAAAGAGAGCAAGGCACACGCAATACGAACGAAGAATGGTCTATACTCCGTTCACCATCAAGTTGAGAATAGAAGCTCCAGCTTCAGCTCGAGTTTTCTGCCCTTGTTAACAGAAGTGCGGACTCGCAGGTGTGCTCAACCAAAGCAGTGCGGAAGCTAGAGAGCTCGTGCTAAAAGTGGGCATCTACTCTCAGCTTAAACGAGAAGGAAAACAAAATGTTTCACTTATTTCTTTGTTTAGATGCGAACGATTTAATTCCGGCTGCCCAGAAACACTAGCCTGGACTAGTGTTTCTGGAAGGCGGCGGGGAATTCAAGAAAACTAATTTTAAAACCCATTAACACATTTTAGTATTGCGTCTGGTAGAGGTTTGTGAAGCTCCGTGGGAATGCCTCTACGTCGTGAGTTCCTAAGAAGCAGCGCCAATTCGCGGCATTATAGCTCGCTTGTAGTTGCTTAGTAATGAATGTGACTTGGCGCTGAACGCTAACGCGTTTACTAGATTCTATTTGTTAAAGCTTTCACAGTACTCCTGTAAAGTGCATTCAGCACCATCAAGATTGCCGTTCTTTGCAGGCGTTGGGTAGGAGCTTTATATGGGGATGCGGGCACCTCTGCCAAAATAACTATATCAATTCAACCTATGGGTGCGCTGCAAACAGCGCGCAGAAATATGGCACTGATGGCAATTTCTACTTCCTGGCTCCCTCTACTTCTGCGGTGTGAAACTAACACGGGGAACCGAACGTTCGTGGAAAATAAAGTACCGGCATGGTCGTGAATGTCGTTACGGGCAAGCTACGTATAGTCCATAGGGCTTAAAGCGTTCGGACATCCCTACTAGGCGAAATTGCCACGCGTTAACGCTACCTAGCGGCAAGGCTCGCAACTACAGTACCCTTGGCCATGCCTGAACTATTGGCGTCGCTAGCGCGATACGCATTGCAGTACTCGCTGGCCGACTTTGAAGCGACGGGTAGAGACCTCGCGCTCACATCATTTTGTTTCCGTATCCCTTTTAGCGTGAAATGAGTCTAGATGGACAACAAAAGAAGAAAAAAGCAAACGCTAGACCAATCAAAACATATAAATCACCAATACATCATTCCAATACCTATATATTTACAGCCCAGCGTGCGATCTTCACAGCCCAGCACGCGCATGTTTGCCACTTCGGAAAGCGAGCAAAGCTCACCCCTTACGCACGAACGCTGAAACTGGCACCGTCCACAAGCTCATTTCTGGAATGGTCTTTACTAAAGTCCCTCAACTAAGGTTGCGGTTTGAAGGCGGCCATCTTGACAAAGCTTAATATTTGACCCCTAGATGGCGACACCGATCCGCTGACCAGGAAACTGGTTTGGCTCGTGGCACCGATGTTTCGGCTAGCTCGTTGTGCACGTTGCACGTTTACCTCGTGCTTTCGCCCGCGTCACGCGGGGCCTGCGCTGCCCGGTTTGCTCGCCTGCTAAACGAAAAAAAAAAAGGAATGCAAGGTTAGGTAGGTTCACACTAGATTTCATAAATGTTACTCTGGCATTCTGGTGATAGTTAGGAAGTACGAGGAGAACATATCTATACATATATTTTGCTTTAACTGCAGATGTTAATATTTTGGCTCAGGGGTTCCCTATTGAAGAGGCGTAATCAAGTTAGGAGCGAACGAGGGTCTCACAGAGAAGTAATTTTAGAGATATCGGGACGAACGGAAAGTTTCGTTCAAGAATCATAATATACAATTGCCATTACCTGTTACGCATTGAGTAGGAATTTCCCGAGACAAATTAGGTGAAACATGCTCAAGAAGCGAATCTTGTTTCATCACAACAATGCGCCCTCGCACCTTGCTGGTATGGTGACGGCTGTCGTTCAATTCTGCTGCTGTTCTGCGGTGAACCATTCACGATATTTCCCGATTTGGCCCTATCAAACTTGCATCTCTTCCCCATAAAGAAAAAAATATCTGCTTTTCAATTTCTCATTAACGACGAAGTGCTTGACGCCCTGGCCTGTTTTCTTTGAGGCCCAAACTTTCGATTTATTTTTCCCGTGTACTCAAGGACATGGGCGTTGTTGGGCGAAGTGCGTGGACTTAAGTGGGAAATAGGTTCAAGAAGAATATTACATCAGTCGCCTCGGCCGCCTCGTTTCAAATCATGCCGAGAAATGATTTGTCGTTCCGAAAAAACAGAGTTCGATCTATGACAACCCTTAACACTTTGCTCGTGGTAGAGGGCCAATAACAAATGTTCTGGAAGCATGCACAATGAACCTTCTTATATTTTTGGATTGTTCAGTCAACCATTTTGAGGCTGTGATGCTTCGGCTGGAGCATCCCGTAATTAGGTTGCGCCCAAGCAACACGCCAGTGAAATACCTATCTTGGCTCAACTTTGCCTATCTTAGGTACATAACATGGGCTAATAATGTTTTCCTCCAAGGCGTTAGTTGGAGAAAATTTGCTTTTTTTTATAACTAGCTAGAGAACATTTACGGTCTGACTTTTCACTTGTTTGCCAAATATCTGAAAGTGTCATGCATTAGCCAAAGACGCCAGGTGATACCAAAAGAGCCAGAAGTGAAGCCTTATTCTGGCATTTGCTTGGGAACGGAGGCACAAAGAAACCAGGTGTCAAGTACAAATCCTGGTAGAGGAGACTAAATGTGGCCCTTGCTTTGGGATTTAGGGTCAAGATGCCAAAATCTGGCCTAAGAATACGAAGCTTGCTTATCTGCTGGCTTCGCAGGGCCTTCAGGGCCTAAAGTACAAAACAAAAACTTTTTGTGTCGCAGGAAAAGCTACCAGGCTCTATTAAAAAAAGTTTACCGCTAACAAGCATTAGTGGTGAACACTCGATTACGTTTCAGCAACAACATCTTCACACGATAGCTATTGTACGCCAGAGCTTGCTTAGTTGTATTTCGTTGAGGTGACCGGTGAAATAAATTATTTTAATTCTGTAAAGTTGAGCTCAGAAATTTCTCTTAAGACCTAAAAAATTAAAATATGTATTAACAAGAGGGAATAGCAAAAAATACACAAGGACAAGGAGACGAAAGGCACATTTAAATACGGTGCTCACTCACGACTTCGCTTTCTTTCTCATTTTCTTTAATAATTAAAAGCAATGATGTGTAAAACATCCACAAAATGAATGAAGAAGATTAAGATGAAAAATAGAACTAAGTTGTTAGTCAGAGCTGTGTGTGCGTCTTTCGTCATCTAGTCCTTGTGTCGTTTTGCGCTGCTTTCTCTTGTTACCAATATAGACTACATTATAATTTACAATGTCATATTTCCTTGTGACGCTACTTGTAAACATGTTTTAGCGCCAATCAACTGTCAGGTATGCACGAAGAGAACACAACAATAATGTACTGAACCGTTCTAAAACAAAAAAAAAATATGCAGATTATTTTTTTTTTTTAAAAAGGGCAGGGATTTTTTTTTCTTTTCATGGGGCTAGCAACGCACACTAAAATAACCATCAAGCCAATTGGAGACAGCAGCACTCCACACATCACTGAAAGCAGTAAATGCTGTCGTAACAATATAACAACCCAATCTTACGACTAAGAAAAGTATCAGCCGGATTCCAGTCACGAACAAGCAAAAAGTTTTATTTTGAAAAGATATAACCAAGCATATTAATCTGCTAAACGTATCCAGCAGCAAATAACAAGGTTACGGACATTTCCGTAGTGCTAATAATATATTAAAATTAGGAATTTTAGTCGTCTCCTACTAAATATTAAGGCACGGCATCGCATTGGAAACAACGATGTCAATCCTTCTCTCCATCGTTCGGTGTGACTGACAGCTGCATACGCAACAACGTCGCCCGGTCATCTTCACGGACACTTCTTCGACTGCGATGGCCTTTGGATCGACCTAGCAAGTGACTCGACAACTATCCCGGTGGCACCAACGATCAAGTCACCACGCTTGGCCTACAACGTGTATGGTGTCTGGCAACCTGGGACGTCACCGAACAGCAACCTGGATGCATGGCTACTTAAGCTAGTCAGTCAGCGAGGCCAGCTGGGGCACGGCATTGCATTGGAAACAACGATGTCAATCCTTCTCTCCATCGTTCAGGTTAGTTACGTTCCCAATTCTCACTGCCACCGAAGTAATGAACCCTGTTTCATTGCGGTGTCGTGCCCCTACGACGTTTCTGAGTGTCGACGCCGACTGTTTATGCTCCTGGCGCAGAGTGCGCATGCCGTTTACCTAGCATTACTAACCCAGCAATTGTCTGGAGATATCGAAACCAATCCCGGACCAGACAGTGTTGATACCCAAGTGGCTAATATTTTGAGCATCAACTAGAATTGAGACTGGCCAAAGCCACATGCTTACCGAAATTAAGAAGCTCCAGGACGCCCAATCATCAACAGATGTGGCAATAAAGAACCTAAAAGAAAAGGTAGCGGCAATAGAGGCCGATCTAAGCTCTATGAGGACGGCTTCGGATGGGAGCGGAAGCAGTTCGGAATTTTCCAACAAAATTGCATTAGAGTTATCGGAAGTAAACGCAAGGTGCGACGATGCCGAAAACAGGCTTCGGAGTTCGAACTTATTGTTCTTTGGTATCCCTGACTTGCAAAATGAAACTTGGATTCAATCGGAGGCAACTATTTTGAGCTTCTGTGAGCAACGGCTGGGAATTAAGCTTGACCCGAACGACCTTGAGCGGTCACATAGGCTTGGAAAGTTTTTACCTAACAAAAATTGGCCCATTACTGTCAAGTTCTTGCGTTACAAAGATAGACAGAACATTCTCTCTTCGGGCTTTAAACTAAAAGATTCTGAGTACGCCATTCGGGAAGACTTATCGGACGCTGTCCGCACCGCTCGTAACAAACTGTACTTGTTTGCTCGGTCTCAAATGAAACATTCAAAAACCGCTATGATAAGCTGCATATGAATAATAAGTGCTATAAATATGACGTTACCTCCGACTCTGTTATAGAAGTCTCTAGATAACTGAAGATTCCTAACGTCACGCCCCTTCGCCCAGCTGTGCACGCGAGGCAGTCAAAAAGTTTGAACTACAGTGTTACATTTACTAATATACGCAGTGTTATGACTAAACGTGATGGTCTAAGTGCATTCATTTGAGACAATAACTCTAGCATTGTCATTCTAACGGAATCCTGGCTGAAACCGGAAATAAACGACAGCGAAATGTTTCCTCATGAACTGCAGTTTGACGTTTATCGATGCTATAGGATTTCGAAACGAGGATGGGGAGTGCTCATAGCGATAAAAAAATGTGTCTCCTCATTTTGTGTTCGAGCCTGTCCTGACCTAGAGACTGTGTTCGTCTGCATTACATCGGCATTTAGGCAGACCATAATCGGCGCATGTTATCGGGCGCCAAGTCGGGATAGTGATTATTGTGACAATCTGCACTCTGTTTTGCTTAACATTCAGGGCCTTTACCCAAAAGCGCAATTCCTAATCTTTGGCGACTTCAACTTTCCAGACATTGACTGGGTTAATTATACCACAAGCGGGTCGAATGATGCTAAAAAATTTCTCGATAACTGCTTGAACTTCAACCTCATCCAAGTTGTTAATCAGCCCACTCGTTGTGATAACATGCTTGATCTCGTCCTTAGTAGCTCTCCGGAACTTATAGAAAATGTTGACTCTGTTCCAGGTTTAAGTGACCACAATATCTTGCTCATTGAGTTATCAATTCCCGTCCTCACGAGGAACCCCACGATCAAAACAATCCGCGACTTCAACAAAGCTGATTACGTGGCAATAAATCAGAACTTATCTTCCTTTTATCAAACATACGCCGAAAACTTTTTTTCAAGGTCGGTAGAAGAAAACGGGTTACTTTTTAAAAATAAAATAAACAGTCTCACTGAGCAGTTCGTCCCCACTGTCACTGTGCGGAGCGACAGGAATAACCCCTTGTATAACAAAACACTGCGTTCATTGAACTATAAAAAGAAACGTTTGTATAAAAGAGCGAAGCGGCTGAACGTTAACTCTGTTTGGAATAAATACTTTGCGTGCCTCAAAACTTATACAAAAAGTATTAGATCGTCAAAACAGAAATTCTTCTCTTTAGATTTACCAAGAATTTTGCGCTCTAATCCCCAGTAGTTTTGGAAAATATTTTCGCCTAGAGGCACTCATTCGATTCATCTTCAGGACGAAAATGGAGTCGCTGTATCTGAGCTGCATTGCGCTACTGTATTAAATAATTATTTCTCTTCTGTGTTCACCTGTGAAAATACCACTGATATTCCATGTTTACCCTTGTCGGACTTTGTACCTATGGCTTCCATTGACATTTCAGCCGATGGAATACTCCACCTCATAGAAAGATTAGAACTAGAGTCATCTTGTGGTCCCGATAATATAAACCCGAAAATTCTTAGCAATACCAAAGTTACATCTAGTGAGTGTCTTAAATTGATCTTTTCGCAGTCACTGGAGCAAGCTTGCTTACCCTTGGACTGGAAGCTGGCCAAGGTCGTACCAGTCTTTAAAAGCGGCGATCGTAAGCTGCCCTCGAACTACCGTCCCATTTCATTAACCTGCATTACGTCCAAACTTCTTGAGCATGTAATATTTCCTCACGTTATTTCCCACCTAGAAGAAAATAACTTTCTTTACAATCGCCAGCATGGTTTTCGGAAGGGCTTCTCGTGCGAAACGCAACTTGTAGAGTTCACTCATGAACTTTTCACTAATACTGACTCACTAAGCCAAACAGATGCCTTGTTCCTTGATTTCTCGAAGGCATTCGACAGGGTTCCTCATCATCGCCTAATCGATAAACTTTCTTGTCTTGGCATTGACCCTTTTGTTGTCTCCTGGATACGTGACTTTCTTTTTTCTCGTACCCAGTTCACTGTTGCTAACAACCATAAATCAAACTGCAGTCGCATCACTTCTGGGGTTCCTCAGGGATCCGTGCTTGGACCTTTACTGTTTCTAATCTTTATTAACGATTTACCTAACTCAATCACGTCTAGCATCCGTCTCTTCGCGGATGAATGTGTTCTGTATCGCAAAATGATTTCTCACAATAACCATCTTCAGCTTCAAAGTGATTTAAGTTTAATTTATGCTTGGTGCTCCAAATGGCTAATGTCATTGAATATCTCAAAATGCAAGCTGGTTCGCTTTACTCGGAAAAAAACAACAAGCAACTTTTCATATTTTATTGGCTCCGACCTAGGTGACTCTACATCTCATTATAAATACCTCGGTGTAACGCTGACAAGTGATCTAATCTGGAATAACCACATCAAAACTATTGTGGCAGAAGCTTCCCGGACTCTGGGGTACATCAAACGAAATTTGAAAGAAGCGTCCTCTCACTTACGAAAATTGGCCTACGAAACATATGTGCGACCGAAATTGGAATACGCATCGGCCATTTGGAGCCCACACCAAGCCTATCTCATCAGCCATCTTGAGTCCATCCAAAATCGTGCTGTTGGATTTATCCTAAACGACTATTTCCCAACGACTAATGTTTCATCTCTCAAACGTCAGCTCGATATCCAAACTCTCAATGTACGACGTAAAATAACACGCTTAAGTTTGTTTCATAAGGTTTACCATTTTCACCCAATACTACGTTCCTCACTGCTTCTTCCTCCTAGCAGATCATCATCACGGCTAAACCACTCACGCCATGTGTCGCGGATCACTGGTCGCACTAATTATTTTAACCAATATTTCTTCCCACAGACCATCATAGACTGGAACGACCTGCCACCTGATATAGTGGCCATTGATGACCCCACCTTGTTTCGCGATGCTATAATTTCGCGTTTTTACTAAGAATCAATCATTGTATTTTTTCACATCTTATGCAAGTGCACCATTGTTAGCTGCTTTTGCGTTACATTAGGGGAACAACTGCGTCCAGTTAGTTTGAACAAGAAAGGATTTATATACAGTATTTACATGATAGTTCCGTTTGCTGAAGGAGCGCCGCAGCTGTCATCGTCCCTTCTTTGTCGTCGTCGATCTCCTCCACTTCATCTTCTTCTATAGACAATAAATTTCAACAAACTCCCCCCGAAATGAGCAGATGCTCATTCTTGCAATTCTAGCGGGTATAATAACTGTATCGGACGGCGGAGCTCTCCCCCACTGGGCAGCACAATCCTGCATGCTCGAACCTTGCCGTCCTTTCCTGGGAAAGTCTCTTTAACTCTGCAGATTTTCCACATCTGCCGTGGGAGTCGGTCGTCTTTGAGAAGGACGATGTCATCGGTTTGCAAACCACTTGAACTGTTGGGTTTGGTGATGTGAGCTGACCTCAGTTCTAGTAAATATTCAGATCTCCATCTTCTCCAGAATTGCTCTATAATAGTGCATCGATATTTCCAACGTCGCTCTAAGTGTCCAGAACTTGCTTCATCTTTTGCTGGTAAGTGATGTGGGGGAAGGGTGGTCAGTTTACGTCCCAATAAAAAGTGTGCTGGAGATAGAGCCTCTGGTTCTTTAGGGTTGTTGTAAATGAACGTCACTGGACGGGAGTTGACTACAGCTTCTACCTCTGTGAGGACCGTGGCCAGTTCTTCGAAATTTAGACTACTACGGCCCAGAACCTTGCGTAGCGAGACTTTGACCGACCTCACTAGTCTCTCCCAAAATCCGCCCCACCATGCGGCTCTTTCTACAATTGTTTTCCACCTAATCCTATGATTTGCAAAGTAGGTCTGCGCGTCCTCTCCTTGTATTGCTTCAAACATTTGTTTGATGTCTTTAGCGGCTCGTTTGAACGTTGAGGCGTTATCCGAATAAATCGTTTTTGCGATGCCTCGGCGCGCAACGAAGCGTTTGAATGCCAACAAAAAGGCTGTTGTCGATAGGTCACTCACAAGTTCGAGGTGCACGGCACGTGTTACGGCACAAGTGAAAAGTGCGATGTAAACCTTGCTACTGCCGTAGTGATGTCGACATATCAGAGGTCCCGCGAAATCCACTCCAGTAGTTTCGAATGGTTCGCATCTTGAAACTCTGTCGGCTGGTAGTGGAGCTACGGGCTCTGAGGCAGGTGCACAGCTTTGTCTTTGGCAAGTTAAACAGCGACGTATTACTTTCTGTATGACTTGTCTTGCCTTTATAATCCAGTAAGTTTCCCGTAGCTGCGTCAAAGTGTCTTGCACTCCGGCGTGCAGCAGTCGACGATGTTCTTCCTCAATGAGAAGGGTAGTGAACCGGTGGTTTGCAGGTAGAATTATTGGGTGTTTTACGCTTTCCTCGTTGTTACTGAATTGTAAACGACCACCAACTCTCACGATATCATCATTGTCAATAATTGGGTTGAACGACTTGATTTTTGAATTTTTGTCAACTGGCTGCTGATCTTTTAGGAGTACGATTTCCTTCGGGAAAGCCTGCATTTGTGTAGTCGCTATCCAGTATTTTTCTGCGTCTATGATTTCATCGCTTGTTAGCGTTCCCCTTCGTTGTCCTTGCTGTTTTACGTTGTTTGCGAAGCGTTTAATCCAGGCCGTCACGCGAACCAACTTAGTAAATGAACTGTAGTACTCCAAGTTCATCAGATGAATTTCGTCGGGTATGGTGAGTTGAACAACAGTGTCTTTCTTTTCTTCAGCCTTGTATTCTTCGCATTCGGGTCTTTCCTCAACTTGACTTGGCCAGGATGATTCCGAACATTGAAGCCAGATGGGTCCATTCCACCATGTGTTGTTCTCAACCAGAGCACTTGGCATAAGTCCACGCGTTAAAAGGTCTGCTGGGTTTTCTGAACCAGGACAATGTCTCCAGTTGATTGGTTCCGTCAGACCTTGGATCTCTGAGACCCGATTTGCAATAAACTGCTTCCACCGGTTTGCAGAACTACGAATCCAATAAAAGACGATCATGGAGTCAGTCCACAGATACACTGGGAGTCCTTCCATCTTCAACTTCTTTGTTAGAGAATGCGCCAAACGAGCGCCAATTAATGCTCCCATAAGCTCTAGTCGCGGAAGGGTCAACCGCTTGAGGGGTGCCACTCTTGATTTCGCCATTACAATAGTCACACACCTTCTTCCCTCTTCCTCTTTCGATGCCAGGTACGCTACAGCTCCGTACGCTTTTGGGCTAGCATCGCAGAAGACATGCAATGCCTTTTCGGTTTTGTCTTTGTTGAAGTCGCGCACGATGAGTCTTGGAACAGCGACGTCCTTCAAGGCAGTGAGGTCTGTACACCACTTGTCCCATTCTTCGTATAAGTCTGAAGGTAACACCTCATCCCACTCAACTCCTCGCTCCCAAAGTCGTTGAAATAGCATTTTTATGGTTGTCACGGTGGGAGCCAGAAAACCCATAGGGTCAAATATGCGAGCTGTTGCCTGAAGTACGAAGCGTTTGCTGTCTTCACGTGAGCACAAAAAGTCAATTAGAGGTTCTATGTCGAAATTGATGATGTCTGCTTGTGCTTCCCAACCAATGCCAAGAACCTTTGTTCGGCCAATTTGTCCGGGTAGTGGAACGTGGCCGGATCCTTCTTCCTTTAATTCCGATAACAACCTTGGTTCATTTGACTTCCACTTTCTAAGATGCATTCCCGCCCTTTCTAGTATCTTTGTTGCTTCTCTGCACAGTACCTGGGCTCCTTCCAAATCATCGGCGCCAGTTACCAGGTCGTCAACATACATGTGCTGTTTTAGAGTATTCGAGGTATCGGGAAATTCTTCGTTCATTAAGTCGAAATGGTGTCTCAACGTTGCTGCCAGGAGAAACGGACTTGATGTTGCCCCAAATGGGACTCTGGTCATTCTCCATGTTGTTATGGGCGGAAGCTGATGTCCTTGCTGTGGAGTAGTTTCGTACCATAAAAAACGTAAGGCATCTCTGTCTTGCTCCGCCAACATCACCTGTAAAAAAGCCTTCTCGATGTCTGCTATTACGACGACATTGTGTGTACGAAACTCGATCAGCAGGTCTATTAATTCAGGATTTAAGTTCGTTCCACTGGATAAGGTGTCATTCAGAGAAAGTTCCCCTGCAGCGCTGGAGGACGCGTCGAATACCACCCGCAATTTCGTTGTCAGTCGTTCCTGTCGCACAACCGCTTGGTGTGGCATGTAATATACAGGATTTCCGTTTTTTTCATTACTTCGAACCTTTTCTGCAAATCCATTGCCAAAATATTCCCGTATTGCTGTGTCGTAGTCTCTCATGAGCGCTTTGTTTTTCATGAGGCGTCCAGTCAGTGATCGGAGTCTTCGTTCTGCGTTCTCTTTGTTGTCTTTGAGCATCTCAACTTTATCATTCCATGGTAGAGAAACTTGGTATCTTCCGTCTTCATATTTTACTTTCTTTTTAAAGTCTTCAAATGGAGCGATTTCGTTGGTTGACGTTTCTTGTTCCTTAATTCCGATATGCTCCAGTTCCCAGAACGATCGCAGTTGTGTTGATATCTCAGTTGTGTCAGCTGTCGTAACCTTCATCACTCCAGTAATCGATGAGTAGATAGCAGTAGATGATCTTGAGGACATGGGCCCTTGTAGAGTCCAACCGAGGATGGTGTCGACGGCCATCAATCCTGTTTTCAGGCGTCTCACGCTTCCACTTACCACGTCCCAGTAGTGGTCGGCTCCGATTAGTAGGCTGATTCCGTTTTCACATTCGTTGTTGTTGAGAGACGTATCAGCAAGCAGCATGTCTTCTGGTATGTCCCGTGTGACGTCTGGTGGTGTGTGAATGATGTCAGCACAGATCTGTGGGACTTCTAGGGCTTCAATTCGTACGACCTTTCGGTTGTATTGGTTGCGCAGCCATAGCTCTACTCTTCGACACTTTCTTGAGGCTGTTGCCGCGCCTTCTCCAAAGGTGAAGATAGTTAGGTCCTCTTCTCCCAAAACGTTCAGTTGAAGTTTCTCTGAGATGTCTCGTCTCACAAAGGTGCGTTGGCTTCCGCCATCAATGAGAAGCCGGACAATGACACGGTTTCGTTCGCCTTCTGCCCAAGCTTTTGCCGTTTGTAGAAGGACTTGGCACGGCCCTCTGTTTTTGCTATTCGTTGCCTTTAGAGAGGACTGCAGCACTGTTTCGCTAGGGGCTTCCTCCTTACTTGTACTGGAATTTTGGTGCGGACTTTTGTTTTCTAGCTGATTGTAGCTTGGATCGCACATTGCCGTGGCATGCCTTTTAGAACATTGTGCACACTTTAGCCACCTTGCGCTTCTGCAATCCTTTGCACGGTGGTTTTGCTTCGTGCATCGAAAGCATCGATTGTTCCTTTTCAGCATTTCTTTTTTCTCTTCCAATGGCATTGGTATAGAACAGTTGGCAGCTAGGTGGTCATAGGATCCACAAAACAAGCATTGTTTCTCTTCTTTCTGGGTTCCTGTCGCAAACATAGCTGCCGAAGGCGGGTATTGTGTCTGTCGGTCTCTTCCCCCAGGAGTAGCTCTATCCAAATTGGAAGTTGGTTTTCTTTGATTTCTATGCTGAGTCCGCTCTCGACTTTCAATTTCCGTTTTCAGGAAGTCCAAGAATCGTTTTAGCTCGTTGCCTTCGTTTGTTGATACTGCTGTTGTTCTTCGATGATATTCCAGTTCAAGATCTGATGGCACGGCTTTTCGCAGAACCGTTAGAAGGATTGTTCCGTATGTGGTTGAACATACACCAAGTGCCTCAAGACTACGAACTCCAGACTCAACTTCGTCGTATAATAGCCTGAGCTTCTCGACGTCCTGAGAGTTGCTTATTGTCCTTACTGCAAGCAACCGCGTCAGGTGTTCTTCTATGATGAGTTCTTTTTTCCCGAATCTTGCTTTCAGAATGTCCCGTGCAACTGCGTAATTCTCAGATGTTAGTTGAAAACCGTCAATTGCCGCAGCAGCCTTGCTCGTAAGGTAGCTCTTCAAGTATTTAAACTTGTCAATTGCCGAGAGAGACACATTTTTGTGGATCGTAGCGTCAAACTGATCCCAGAAGCCCTGCCATGACCGAATATCTCCGGAAAATTTGGCGATTTCTAACTTCGGCAGCTTCACTGTTGCGTGTGTCTGACTTGTATAGAGCTGTTGTTCTGATCTACCAACTTGTGTTGAGGTCTCCGACGTTCTGGTGATCATTCGCTCTTGCTCTCTGAGACTCTGAAGGATCTTTGTTTTCGTTGCGCTAATTCTTTCGGTGTAGCCTTCAGCGGTTTCCATCTCCTGTTCGAGAGTGTTGTCAGTGATGGCTCTCTCAATATGGTCGTTAATTTCCTTCAGTGCAGCTTCTTTGATTGTTAAGATGTTAAGTTTTTCTTCCAGCTCACCGATGGGCTTTGGTTCCATGGATAGAAGAGCGACGGTTTCGGTTATAATTCTGGTAGCCGATGACCGAACCACTGCTCTTCTTCTTTTGAGTTGATCGATGGCTGCTGGCGTTAGGGGATCCATTTCCGTTGCGGTAAGTACCTTCGACGATCGTCAGGCCTTACGATGGATGTTCGAAGTCTTTTCTTGTTTGACCTTGGCTCAGCTATTCCCGGGTTTCGGCACCATGATTTTGCGTTACATTAGGGGAACAACTGCGTCCAGTTAGTTTGAACAAGAAAGGATTTATATACAGTATTTACATGATAGTTCCGTTTGCTGAAGGAGCGCCGCAGCTGTCATCGTCCCTTCTTTGTCGTCGTCGATCTCCTCCACTTCATCTTCTTCTATAGACAATAAATTTCAACAGCTGCAACACCAGGTGCTTTGTTTTTGTATTTTTTTCATGTATGACCCCCCCCCCTTATGTAATGCACTTGAAGAAGGGCCCTTAAGGGTACAATAAATGAATAAATGAATGAATTAATAAGGCGGAAAGTTGGGCTATTGGTGAAGCAATATTGAAGTGAAAAAAATGAAAGACGTTTACAACTCCCAGTAATGCCGAATTAGAGCGCAGCTCTTGAGGAGGAGGAGGGGAGGGTACGGAGGGAATGGTATGCCCCTCCTCCTCATCCGTACCCTCTTCTCCTCCCTCCTCATCTATTTCTCCCATCCTCCGCGCCTCCTCCTCCTCCCTCCTCTTCCTCCTCCCTCTTCCCCTCCAACTTCCTCCTCCTCCTCCCCCTCATCCCCCCGCGCGATGCACTACAGGAAACGTCCCATAATGCAACGCGCGCGTCACAGCGGTGCATTTTGGGACGTTTCCCCTAATGCGCCGCGCGGTTACTCCGACGGCGACGGCGACGTTGACGCCGCTCAAGCCGGAAACGGGCACGTAAGAGCTGCGCTCTAAAAAAAAAAAAAAAAATATAGCGCAGGACACGGAAGACGAGTTGAAGTACACACGCACTGTGCGGGCTGTGAGTATTTTACTTGTCTTCTGCTTTCTTTTGCTTTTTTTTTTCACTTTATTAATCCGTAATAATCGACTGAAATGGAGAATTACTGGCGTAAGGTTAACTTAGATTGAGTAGCGTCCAGGCTTTCTGCGATTGAACGGAAGAAGTTCTAACGTAACCCGCTCAACCTTTAAGGCGTTAATAGACCTGGCGGGCTATACGTCCGGCCGCCTCTCATGAAAGCCTTTGGGAGAAGAGTGTCGTTAACAGTTTGGGCCATTAGCCGGGATTACTCACGGCCGTTATAAGATCTAGCTGGTGCTCGTAGATATTTAGGAGATGGATGATGAACGGTTTCATTCTAAATTCATTAACTCTCCATATTAGTGATCCTCCGATGGCGCTACGCGTTTCGAAGTTAATGCTTTTGCGCGCTAAGTGCACAAACCTTTAAGAAAACAATAAATTACAGTTACATTCCGTGTGATGTGTCTTATAGATATCAATACATTTTTATAGATTAAGAGGAACGCCGAATAATGACTACACATCTGTTTTGCCTCAGAGCAAACGAAGATGGAATCACTTCTATTTATGAATAGAGAGGGACGGATAATACTTGAGCTAGGACACATTTGTTTTCGTTGAGGCATTGGGCCTTACATCCGACTTGTACGCCGCGAGTTACAAGTAACTGATGACTTGTAAACAATTACATTTTTTCCTAACTTCTTGACGCTTCAATTACATTTTTTTTCTGCGGTAAAATTCGCTGTAATTCATTACTATTTTTGAACCCAAATAGAAGTAATACATTTTGTTTTCGAAAGAGGTTAACATATTGAGTTGCGTTTCGTTACGTAAAAAATGCTCTGTCTGCCTTTGTTTCCCTTGTCTGTGTTGCACCAGCGTTAAACACTTATTTTCGCCCCTAAAACAGAAAAAAAGGTTGCCAAGGTACCAGAAATATTAGAATTTCAACGCACTCAACGACGTTGTGACTGAAACGCTTTCAACAGGCGGTCACAAGAATGAAGCGCTTCGTTTCCTAGAGGACTCGGAAGCGTCCCTGTAATTACTGCGCAACCAAGAACTCGTACCCTTTGTGCGCTACAACTCCGCTCTTCACTCAAGCGCATCCGTCAATAGTGTCTTCAGCGCAGCGGCAGATATCTTCGGCAGGTAACGTGGGATGATGATTGACAAGAACATCGAACAACTGCTGGTTAACAATGTGTGAATGACAAAAAGATACAGTAACGTGAAAAGTGATCATTTACTTTCTGGTCATTTTTCAATTAATTTTGTGTTGCAGTAACTGGTTAATGTAAGCATTTACATTTTTCAATAAAGAATTGTAATCTTAATCGGTTATCTTTTTTCAGGAACGCGCTCAAGACTGCCTGAAGCACATTTTTTAGGATACCACTGTCAAGTGTATTGCCAAGACAGAAACTTTATATTTCTTTTCATCGGGTTTTCATGATGTTTTCTTTGACCTCCGACTTCACTGTCAATGTTTTAACGCACGAATGTTTACAAATGATTTCACCATCTTTAAAATAAAATATTATATTAAGATAAAGCTCACGATGCAATACAGTACAGGTGCAGTACTACAGCTATCCTGGGGTTTTTAAGGCTGCGGTTCCACGGCGGCCATGACATATGACGCTTTCCGCGCGTTTTCGAAATGCGATTGTGGCGTGTTCAAGCTTGCTACAATTATGTGTTATATATCATCTTGTAGTGTACAACATTATCTTTCCTCTGATGTAGGATTGGTTTTCCTAATGCAAAAAGCTAATTCAGTGGGTACCCGCGAATATCGGCCTTTTCGGCAAAACATGGTTTCGTAGTACAGTGGTGCAGGGTGCACTATTGGAGCAATTTCTTTCACTTTTTAGAATGTTATAGAAGAAGAGTGCGTTCATTGTCAAGGAACGCTCTTTTTCTGTTTTTTTATTTTATTTTGACAGATATTTACTTTAGAAAAACTGACTTCGCGGGAGCACATTCAGTCGCGACTATTTTGGCTCCTACTCGGTCATTTTATTTGAAACCTTTTACAGTTGTTTGCAATTATAGGCGAAAGAGGTACGCTAAATATCATTCTATAATAACCTAAACGTTTTCCGGAATGCTCACGTGAAAATTGACCTAAAACAGTTAATTTTGGCAAACTTCATTTCGTAGTACAGTCGTACAGCGCTTAGGGATTGGCACAGTTGAATAAAATTGTAGGCCCGTAAAGAACAACATATTCTACTTTGTCAACCGAGGCCCTTTTCTTAAATTTCACCTTTGATTTCCCATAAAAAAAGTTTGAATACCGGCGAAATCACAAATTTGTTGATAGTCAAAAAGGAGTATTTTGACCCCCTTTTGGCAGACATTTAGGCCAATATTTTAGTACGAAATAGAGTTTACTGTCCAAGGTCATGATTATTAGCCCACATTTCCGCTAATCGTGCCTAATTATTAAAGAAATCATAAAAAAATACAGAAAATACAAAACTGGATTTTTTGTTGCGCCCTCTATGGGGTGGCGGCTGAAATGTGACTACGCGAGGTTCAGGAAACTGCCAAGGATGGCGCTGCTTCCAGCTGTGGTTGCCAGCTTTGGAAACTGGTTCTACACTTGGTTTCTTCCGTTTCTTTCAAAATAAAAGCTTGGTCGAAACTCGTGTGGTCCTTTATAACACGGTACTTTCTGCTAATATAGCTTTTAGGAAGATTTTCAAACGTATATTGTCAAACGACAATTCCAGTTTGTCGAACGATATTTTTTTACGCCAGGCTCCACCGGTTTAGAGTCTGCTGAATACAATCGTTCACGCAATTGACATCTAGTTTCAAATCACCAAAATCGCCAGTTCCGCGTCGATACGCAGCGTGACACATGTGCTTCTGGTGCGTGTGCACGTACGTGTTTGCTGCGTTGCTCTTTGGTTGTTGCGAGTTTTCGCGTATTTATTGTGCACTGCTTACCTTCGTCTGAGCATGCCTCTCATCCTTGTACCTATCCCTGCTCTGTGTGCCTAGCGTGAAGTTTGTGTCTGTCTTTTCGTTCGCTGACTAAGCTCGTGTTGGTCTCCTTCCTACTGGCTGCTGTTCGTGATTGCGTATCGTGTGTGTCGCTTTCATTGCTCTTTAGGTCGCCTGTTTATGGGGCGGAGCAGGCGGTGGGCGTCGCGCCAGGGGTGGGTTGTGATTGGGGAAACAGCATAGCAGCCGACGTCGACTTTGGCGCGTTTCTTCTCCGCACGCGCGTACTGTCGTTGATATCGCTACTTCGCGCCGTGATGTTGCGCTGATCTACAGGCCGGTCGGCGCTCGCGTGATATTGTTGAAAATTCTCGAGCGTGTACTTACGTGTCGAAAGCCATAATGGAATGAAGGTGGATTTTTGGCCGGCAGCCGGCATACCGTGGCTCTGAAAACAAATTGCTAGGTGTGCCCTTCGCTGGTTCCACGCCGGGTGCGCGCAGTCCGTGCTTCTGGCCACCCAAATGCGTTTTTCTGATGCTTGTTTTGTTTTGAAGAAACAATAGATTCTTGCCTGATATTCTCCTTTGTAATCTTCACTCTTGACAACTCTTTAGTGTTTGCAGGAACTCTGTCAAATTTGATGATAATGCATGTGTAAGTACAACTGAAACCTCATGGTTGCAAGAATACTTTTCCTGGATTGAGTGCATCTTTCTGATAAGATGATCGGTCTCCATAAATTGCACTTCCCCGCTTCGGGAGCAAGGCCAGCGGAGGTTCTCTGTCGGTCATCGAACCTCACACACGTGAAGCGCTGTCAAAGCTGTGATATACCGGGTGTTTTATTAATATTATTTTTTCTTTCTGAAAGAATTGACACTTTTGGTAAAGAAATGATTTCTGCGGGATAACATTATCGGCTGCGGCGGACGTAAGGGAACGAGCGTAAACTGACAATCAGTGGCCTAATAAACTAAAATTTGCCATGCAACTTTTTAACTAGAGGTTCTACGGTTCATGTTGCAGTTTTGATTTTCAAACCCATTAGTAAAACGTTTCTGACAATGAGGCCCCTGTGTATTTACGCTCGTACCCTTACGTCCGCCGCAACTGATGTTATCCCGTAGGAATGGTAGTTTTATCGCCAGTGTATTTTTTTAAAATAATTTTCACTCTTAGAAAAGGTCACTGCCGTTTATCAAGGGAAAGTTTTTTTTAAAATTCGTGGAAGCGTTAGCTGCTGCCGTGGGAATTCGAAGAACATTCACAAAAACACCGCGCCGCAGGAATTTAGGATCGTAGATCAGAGTTAGCGCAGAGCGAGCCGAGCGCGGTAAGCTTTCACTCCGCGTCTCGAGGAATCGTGTAACGGGTGTCCCTACTCAGACTTCAAATTTTATTCTTCGGAAAGTCGCATAGAAACGAGAGTCAACCCTATACCTACGACTAGAGTATCTTCATAGATTGTTTCCTCCTCCTCGTAACTCTCCCCGCCACTGGATCCGGAACAGTGCAGGGAAACCTAGCGCGCCTTCATTGCTGGCAATAAGCCGTAACGTAACAAAAGAAAAAAAGTAGAGAAGGTGCGAAAAGTCTTTTACTTGTGGCAAAGATTGATAATGCAATGTTCCCTTTCTCCAGGGATTAATTTCGTCACTAGTTGCGAATTCCACTGGTCATTTTGGAGCAATCGCGAGATAGAGCTGAGTCATGTATTGCGTTCTTCGAGATTGAGAACGCAATGCGCGCGGAGTTGCTCCACGTATATACCAGTTACCAGTGGAAAACAACCTGTCCTCCGAGGAGGTCAAGCGAGCCGCCTCGGACATGGGGGTCGGCCACCTCACCACCGCCTACCGCGCCTTCAAAAACACGGGGCGCGATGTGTTTCTGCAGCATAACAAAAAATTAAACAAACAAGGCGTAAACTTTTGTTTTTTTTCCTAGGTGCGGTTTGCAGGGATGAACAGAATACAAAAACGATACGCCGGGCTGGGATGACGTCGACTACAATGGTACATTATCATAACAAGAGCACATATCCTGTCACATTCTTTTGCTACAGTGATAAGAGCATATATATTATTGTCCGCGATGCAGTAACAGAGACATTCTTTCAAAATTAGAGTTCGAAGTAGCATACTTCGTATCGTACGGACAGGGATCGAAAACCAACACGCAACGCTTGAACTTGGACACACAAAATAAAGAGTTTTTGTGGATCGTACGCCAAAGCTTCGCGTACGCAATAAAATTGCCGGCCAGAAGTACGCATGCGCAACCGAAATCAGCATATGAGTCATCAAATGATGAAGAAAAAGCAGGTGTGAGCGTGCCAAACATATTCCACATTTAGTGTTGTCAATATTTGTTTTTCTATCCACGTGCTTAAGTCGCAGTGGAAAGCCGTGAAACTCCACATAATATTTTGAGCAGTGCTTCCGACGTTAGTGCTCGCTCGATCGTAAGATACCGCTTTGTTGCTACTTCGTCGAATCAAACCAGGAAGCCAGGTTCACCTACAATGCCCCGTTCACAAGAAGGGAGATCAAATTTTCCGCTACGTTACAAGTATTGCCGTGAGTCGTGACTGAATGACGGTATAGAGTTGCTTCTATTCTTTTGTTTTTATATTCTCCTCTCCAGCACGGCATCGAGGACGGATTATTATCCTTCCCTGCACTCTCGCTGTTACGAACAGTTCGATGGACGAGTCACCCTATGACAAATATTCCTATGCCACGAATCATCCTGTTACCAGCCGGCCTGTGTGACCAGTGCGCATTTGAAGAATCGCCTTTGTCTTTCCTGAACCCCAACCAAAACACCCTCATAACATGTTTTCACTTTTCGGCTACATTGGCATAGCCTGTAATCGACATACTTTTCGCGAAAGCCTACTTTTATTTTATAATTATCCGTAACCAAATCTAATTGAAGAAGTGACAGGTATCGTAATTATATCATGATTTCATATCAAAATTCGACGAATCGGGAGATGTGAAATTCGGTGAAACAACGTAATAAAATATCTGGTGCCCGAAACGTACTTATTTGAAAATGTCTAACATCTGTTTGTGTTCTAACACAGAAGATGAGTGCAATGGGGCAAATGAATGGCCTCACAGACAATTGTCAACGAGTTGGAATTTTCGATGAATTACTCTTTGACGAGTCATCCTACTACCGATTGGCCTATTCAATCGAATGCCCGTCGACAAATATTGTTCTTGGTTTTTTTGCTATCTGCCACAAAGGTGGAGTGTAGGGCTCGTCAAGCGGACATCTGCCAGCATTTGGCTCACGCCTCCAGCGCCTGTATACCTACTGACGCCGACAAGTTGGCCAAGAAATAAAGACCTACGGACATTCTATAGCCACTAAATTTCTCTACGCGAGCATGATTTGTTTTCAAAAGGGCGCCCGCCTGTCGGTGCTTCTTTCAATTATACATACGTCACGGTCAAAACGTTTCGCAGCTAATGAGTGAAGGCCGACCAACCAATTTTGTCCAATTGTCCGTGTATGGGAGAGGAGAATGCCATAGCGTCAAAGACAAGCACATCCTTTACGTGTGCGAGCGTTGCTAAAAAGAGAAACAACTATCGATGTTTTAGTATACTTGGTTTCACTCTAAGAGCGATAACAAAGCCTAGACGTCACGGAAACACATACATAAAGACAAAAAGCGCTTTATCACGGCGCTTTGGGTGCGTTGTTATATTAGTGGGTGAGAATATCCCAATGCAATTTCTCCTTTCATGGAACCTCAAGTATACCGAAATGCAAGAAGTAAACAAAACTTACATATCTATGCTGTAAACGAGAAAGAAATGGTTGTAATACCCATAAAAAGTACAAGACCTCCAAAATCGAGGCAATGTCGGTAAAAGTTTAGTTTTCCCATAGATTCCAGACGACGACAATTAATAAAAAAATTGTTTTATGCGCACACATATTCATATTTCGGTACATCCAGACACATCATGTTTTAGGAATGTGCTAGGCTCTGTGTAAATTATTCAGACAAAGTATATGTCTGATCAAAAATCAATTTAAATTCTCAATCAAAAATGCGTTGTTTCTTTTTTTTTAATTTCCGATAAGACCCTATTTCCACTACCAGGGGCCAAGACAAGAAGCCGGACGTAAAGGTCGTAAGGTAAGCTCGCATTGTTATTGTCCCTTTTATAAATGTTTATAGTAGATACGCAAAATACATTTGGCCGTGTTGCTCACAAGCAGGCTTCATAAATACACAATACCTTTTAACGTTGAATTCGAGTTAACGTTTCTTTAACGGCCGTTTGGCTCTCCCGACCGGGAGAGCGCTTTCCAACAAAGTAAATACAAACAACGAATTATATGTGAATGTCTTTGTACTCCTTGCCGTGGCCGTGATTTGTTGAGAGTTTTGCGACATCTAAGGAGGATATCTTATTCTAGTGTAAAAGTGTAGCAACGCCTTAAAACTTTAGAACCAATTCAGCAAAAAATCCTATGCTTATACGCTTCGGTACAGCAGAGCGTGTGTCACGAGTGACACACAATGTTGACGAGTTGTCGTGTATTGATCGTTTTAGAGCGCAGCTCTTAAGGCCTGACCACACTAGCGTGAACGGCGCCGCCGGGCGGCGCCGTCGGGCGGCGCCGCCGTCCGGCGTCCCAACGCGAGGAGTCCACATTGACCTCCGTTTTGCGGGCGTCATATGACAGCACTGGCTCTGGGGCTCTCGCGATCGCGCGCGCGCCTCTCGTCGGATTTTTTGCTCTTTCGTCGTCTGCTCTTCGTTAGATACTTCCGTTTCGGCTCTCATCTTTCGCATATATCAGCATCGAAACCGCACTCGCTGCCTACATGGTAGGTGTCCATGATGACCTGATGATCAGCGTGAATGTGATTATCCTAGCCTGCTCGTTGATCTTGCGACGTCGCCGCGCGCTGAAGGGAAGGAGACGCAGGTTTTGGGTCCGGCCGAGTTGGTTCTACCGAAACACCGAAGGACAGGTCAGTGCTTTGCTGCCCCAACGGCGCGCCAGAGATAAAGGCTACTTTCGAAAGTGTCACCAAATCAACAGGACATCCGTCATAACACAGACGACATGTAACATGTGCCACAGAGAAACTCTCTTGTAATTCCGAATTCCTCGCCTATAATTTCCCAGCGCTAGTTCTTAGCGTCATTATCTAGGTAGTCTGGCTGCGTCTTGTCATATAAAAATGGAAACAGTCGCACAGTTTCAAGGAACAGCTCCGTTGTGGAAGGCATCGGGGGGAAATAGGGATAGCAGACGACACGAAACAAGGCTACGTCCTTCGGAACGTGAAAGACGCGCGGAGGACCGGCTTGAGCGTTGCCTTGACATCGCAACGTCACTATCTACGCCACCTCCCACTGGTTCCTCTCTTCTGCGGCGAGGAGCGGCGAGCTCTAAACCGCGCAAGGAGGGGTTGGCTCTGTGGCGCTGTACGCCGCGCCGGTGAAGCCGAAAACTGGTTTTGGTCGGCAGCCGGCCGCGCCGACCGTCGCGCTGCCGGCCTCCGCGACGCCAATGTGGTCGTGCCTTTAGGCGCCCGTTTCCGGCTTGAGCAGTGTCGACGTCGCTGTCGGCATAATCGCGCGGTGCGTTATGGGACATTTCCCATGATGCAACACGCGGGGAGGAGGAGGAGCGGGAGGAGGGAGGAGGAGGGAAGGGGAGAGGGAGGAGGAGGGGAAAGACGACAAGAGAAGAGGGGAGGAGGAGGGATGAGGAGGACAAGAAGGGAGAGGAGAGAGGAGGAGGGGGAGAGGGGGAGGAGAGGAGGGCAGGAGCTTGAAGGATGAGGGGAGGAGGAAGACGAGGAGGAGGAAGAGGAGGGAGGAGGGGAGGAGTAGCAGGGAGGGTGAGGACGTGAGAAGGAGGCAGGAGGGGTATACCCTCCACTTAATATACTTGCCTTCTCCTCCTCAAGAGCTGCGCTCTAATTCGGCGTTATAGGGTGTTGTAAACATGTCATTTTTTTACGTCTTGCAGCATAAAATTACCTCAATATTAATTGGGAGGCTAGTTGGTTGAACATCTAGACGGTGGTTGAAAAAGCGCAAAGAACAATGAAGAGAAGGAGGGGACAGGACAGAGCGCTTACTTACAACTGTCAAATTTAATAGAGCATCTAGAGAACGAGAAGGTGGAAGTGAAAAAGGAGAAAAAAAAGATAAAAAGAAATCACTCCTGATACAAAGACAACATAAATAGTATTAAAAATCGACATAAAATTTATTTTAACTTCAGCTAAAGGCAAAGTACTTGTCACGTAAAAAAATAAATTGTCTATGAAACAAAAAGAAAAAAGAAAAAAAAAAGAAAGAAGAAAGAAGAAAAAAAGTAAAAAAAAAAGACGCAGAGCAAACGGCCAGAAAGTCTTCAGGGAAAACACCGCTAGAACTGAAGTTATTTTTGTGTTTCAAGTCTTAATGGGAATCGCCGAAGGAACTGAAGTTCTCTTTCTGTTAGGTTCACTAATGGCGGGATTATACACTTGTCACCGCTCGTGTGGATGATTTGTCACGGAACCACTTCAGAACTTTGGTGTGGTTGAATGATGGTGAGCATTTGCAGTCCCTGACATGCACCGTAAGATGTCCGATGGTGTGGATTTCAGTGTTTAGACATGCTCTCTTAATCTCGTATTAAATACACGCCCCGACTGACCTACATATACTTTGCCGCAAGTAAATGGTATTTGATATAATACTCCACTTTGACACTCTACATATCTGAGTCGATGTTTTACACTGCACTCTGCCTGTTGATGTTGTTGGCAATTGGTCTTAGGGCAGAGCCTTTTTAGTTTGTCCGGATCTGAAAGCACAACTTGGACTTGAAACTTCGCGGCTGTTCTTTTCAAGTTGTGGGACAAGCGGTTGTCCCGCAACCGCTTGTCCCACAAGGTATAGCAGAGCAGTCAGTCGGTGTTTCTTGTGTTTTTCAATGTCTCGTTTTTTATTTGAGGTCATCAAGGATTCGGCGACGTCATATATGATCGAACTCGGATATCCCGATGCTTTCAGTCTTTGTACTTGAGCATCGAAGCTTTCCCCCGCTGAGTGTACGCAAGATTTTTTTAAGAGCTGTATCCAGGCAAGTTTTTGCAATTCCTCTTTTTATAATTTTGGAATGAACCGGATCATACTTTAAACCACCTTTCTTCGATCGAGGGGAATACATCCAGCAAGTGTGGTTGACAGAGAACGCCAGTCTTAGATCTAAAAACTGGAGGATGGAGTTCACTGGTGACTCTTGGGTAAACTTGAGACCCTGGCCATTTTCTAAAACGTTAGATCAGATGATGTTGAATATTTGCGTCTCATTCTCACCTGGGCGAGGTTGAAGGAGAACGAGGTAATTTATCAACATATTGAAATATATGAGATGCATGGCTGTTGAAAAGAGTACTGGCTATTGCCCGGACACTTTGGGACAAGAAAATATCGCATAATATAGGTGCCACACAGGAACCTGTGCAGATACCTTGCTTTTGTAGGAAAGAATTACCTTCAAAAGTGACGACTGTAGCAGAAAGGTAGAACTTTAAAAGTTCTAAGAAAGACTCTACCGGAATGCCGCATTTGTTTTGAAAGGAAATAGTTCCATTGGCTTCAATACATTCACTTGCTGCTGCAAATACTTTGATGTGTTGTACTGAGAAAAATAGATCCTCCACATCAAGTGAGAACCCAATGAGCACTGTCATTGCATTTAGTTGCAGATAATGAATAACATCCTCTGAGGCACTCGCACAGCAGCAGCGGCGGAAACTCGGCCACATGATATACTTCCTAACGAGCTATTAATTGATGGCGTTTTGTATTCTAATTCCTCAATGGCTAATAAATTTAACACGCATTTCTTAAATTCCGGGGCCACTTCCGCTGCAACCTCACCTGGTAGTAGTATTGATTTTTACATGACTTCGGTTGGATCTGCAAGCTCAATATTTCTTAGCCCTGTGACAGAGGAGGTGATAATTAATTTAATATTTGCCTTAAAAAAATAACACAGCAGCTGGAGCCGACGACTTAAAGGCTATACAAATCAAAGCAGTATCCCATTTTTTAAATCGTCCCCTGGCACATATTTGCAACACTTCAATACTGACTGGCATATTTCCAGAAAAAAATGAAACTAGCCCGAGTGTGTGTAATACATAAAGGGCGCCCACATAACAATGTAAATAATTATACACCATTTTCGGTGCTGCCTTTATTTGATAAAGTCCTAGAGCAGGTAATAAATGTTCGACTTTCAAATTACTTGACAGAAAGGAAAATAAATGTAAAACAACAATACGGTTTCCAGAAGAATAAGTCGGCAGAAAAGGCATTGTTACTTATTAAGGATAAGCTGATAAGTAGTTTTGAAAATCAATTATACACTGTAGGAATCTTGTTAGACTTTCGCAAAGCGTTTGATTCAATTAAAGACGATATGCTTTTATTAAAATTATCATATTATGGTATAAGGGGAATAACTTGGGATTTAATTCGCAGCTATTTTTCTGACAGGTCACAATATGTAAAAATAAATAAATTTGAATCTGAGCAAGAAAAAATAAGATATGGCGTACCTCAAGGATCAATTCTAGGGCCATTACTGTTCCTTATTTATATTAATGATATAATAAATATTCGTAAAACCACAGACATTATACTTTACGCAGATGATACTAATGTGTTTTTTTACGGATAAAGATATAGGTGTAATCGAGGGTGCATCAAATGCATGGCTGCGCGAACTTGAACTCTGGCTTAACTCCAACCAACTAGAACTGAACATTAACAAAACAAAATACATTATTTTCAAACCTGGACTTAAGCAACTAGGTAGTAATTTTAAAATAACGTTTAAAAGCATGGAACCGGAGCGAGTGACCTTCCTAAAATTCCTAGGCGTTTTCTTCGAAGAAACACTAAGCTGGACCCACCATAGAAATCATGTCCGTTCTAAAATATCTCGATCCACAGGCATCATATACAAACTAAAAGATTGCTCCCTAGTTGGCTAAAATGTCAGTTATACTACAGTCTAATACAATCGCACCTACATTACTGCTTACTAGTCTGGGGAACTACCACTAAAAACAATATAGATAGGTTATTAGGCATACAGAAAAAAACAGTTCGCTATATTGCAGGCGCTCACTTCACCGATCATTCAGCTCCATACTTCAAAAAGTATAAAATTTTGAATATAAAAATGCTGTATACGCTAAAACTAGCCATGGAAATATATTATTACTACAACAATGAGCAAAATAAATTTTGTAAAACTTATCATACCAAGACAACCCATTATGATCTGCGGAACGAAACATACATAAAACCCAAAATACGGACAAACTATGGCTCGCAAGCATTAGCCTACAAAATACCAGAAATCTTAAATGGACGCCCCTGTGTGGTTTAGCTATTAAAACCTCCTACTACATTACCTAGATTTAAGAAGACAATCAAACACTACCTTTTGGACGCCTCTGAATAGTTTTGTATGTGTGTATGAATGCATGTACGTACGAATGATATGTATTTTGTATCCTGTATTTGTATTTGTAGTTTTGTGAGAAGTGTCTAGCCATTACATTATCCGTTATATATCTGCATATTCAAGTTGAAACTTTATTGTAAAACATATTTCCCTGTTTAATGTGCATATGTTAATCACATGTTTCTATGCTTGCAACCGGTTGGTCTGTTTGTGTTATTACAATTTAATTTTTTTCTGCTGTGCGATGTGTAAGGGTTGGGGGGCCTTGTCAGGTAAAATCTGTTTACCTTTTGCCCACTCACCCGTGACTCAAGAAGTCCAAATAAAGGTTATTATAAGGTTGTTTTCAGAAATGGGTTATTCAGCTGGAGATTCGACAAATGGGTTAAGAGGAAATGTGACATTAAGCCCTGCCAAGATCCTTTCTCAGTGACCACAACTCGAAAAGGACATTCGCCCTTGTGTGCTTTCACTGTGAAAAACATATTCAAATTATCCTTTTTGTAGCAGTAATTGTCTTCCTCAATCGCTCCAACTCAAGTCTGTGGCACAGTTGAGGCGCCCATTGTCTTCACACTCTTGGTTTTGAATTCATGCAACTGGTGAAAGCTTTTTTTCTATGGCCCGCCCTGCTTTTTCGAGGTCGAGTGATTTAGGAATGACAACGAAACCTCCTTCTTTATCAGAAACTAGAACGCTCAGGTCATTCGTTTTGAAATAGTTGACAATAGTAGAAATTCTCATATTCTTGTCATTAACTTGACCAGTCTGTAGCAGCACGTCAGCAGAATCGTTCACACATTGAATTCTATCAGCTTCTTGGGCCTTAGCCGCAATGTCGTGTATCTTAGACACCAGCTGTATGCCCTGCACTTTTGGTGGTGTGAAAAACTTTGGAACTTTTTCGAGTATCTTGCCTATATCTGCAGTATTGTAGCATCCCCAACAAGGTTACGTATTCTCCCTTGCGTTGGCTATTTTAGGCACTGAGACATTTTATATGCGGAATATATGAATACCATAGGAATTCAGTCTCCTTACTTGCTCTGTCAAGGAAGGCTCTGTACCTTCGTCCTTGGCCGCCACCAGGGTTTCCACAACTCGCAAGAACCCATGGGCAAGTTCTGAAGTATTAGACCTGCCTCCACATCTCGGAGCGGACGATCTTGCATATTCTTTTTGCTTGATGTTGAGAAGGTCTTGCAAAGCCAAACAACCAAACCAAGTCCGGTGGAACCACACCATGTGTAATGGCGGCAGAATAGAATTTTGCTTTGCAGGTTCTGTTGGCGATCACACTGATGTAAATAGAAATAGAGTCAAGAGGGGAAAGACAAGGGAAGGGGCCCATTGTAGAAGAAAGAAATGGCATCAAGATTAATTCGCGGGCTAGTTGATTAAACATCTAGACGGTGGTCTAAAAAGCGCAAAGGACTAAGAAGAGAAGGAGGGGACAGGACTGAGCGCTTACGTACAACTGTAAATTTAGTAGAGCATCTAGAAAATGACAAGGTGGAAATGAAAAAGGAAAAAAGGGACATAAAAATACTAACTGCAGCTACAAAGACAACAACTTTAGTTTTAGATCTATCTCATATATTTCGATATGTTGATGATTACCTCGCTCTCCTTCAACATCGCCCAGCTGAGAAAGAGACGCAAATATTCAACATTGTCCGATCTAACTGTTTAGAAAATGGCCAGTGTCTCAAGTTCACCCAAGAGTCACCAGTGAACTCCACCCTTCAGTTTTTAGATCTAAGACAGGTGTTCTCCGACAACCACTCTTGCTGGATGTATTCCCCTCGATCGAAGAAAGGTCTTTTACAGAATGATTCGGCTCATTCGAAAATTATTAAAAGAGGAATTGCAAAAAATTGCCTGAAAACAGCTCTTAGCAAATCTTGCGTGCACTCAGCGGGGGAAAGCTTCGATGCTCAAGTACAATGACCAAAGCGTCGGCATATCCGAATTAGATCATATATGACGTCGCCGAATCCTTGATGACCTCAAATAAAAAATATAGCACTGAAAAAGACAAGAAACACCTACTGACAGCTCTGCCATATATACACCGCTTGAGCCACAACTTGAAGAGAACACCCGCGAAGTTTCAAGTCCAAGTCGTGCTTTCAGCTCCGGACAAACTAAAAAGGCTCTGCTCTAAGATGAATGCCAACATCATCAACAGGCAGAGTGCAGTGTAAAACATCGGCTCAGAGAAGTAGAGTGTCAGAGTGGAGTGTTGTATCAAACACCATTTACTTGCGTCGAAGTATATGTAGGTCAGTCGGGGCGATGTATTAATACGAGATTAAGAGTACATGCCCAAACATTGAAATCAACACCACCGAGACATCTTGCGGAGCATGTCAGGAATTGCAAATGTTCACCATCATTCAACCACACCAAAGTTCTGAAGCGGTTCGTGACAAAAACACTAGAGAACTGTACGAGGCTCAAGTCATCCTCACCAGTGGTGACAAGTGTATAAGCGCGCCATCAGTGAACCTAACGCAAAAAGAACTTCAGTTCCTTCGGTGTTTCCCCTGAAGACTTGAAACCCAAAAAGAACTTCAATTCTAGCAGTGTTTTCCCTGAAGACTTCTTAGCCATTTGCTCTGCGTTTTTTTTGTTTCTTTTTTTTGTTCGTTCTTTTTTTTCTTTTTCTTCTTTTCTTTTTGTTTTATAGACAATTTATTTTTTCACGTGACAAGTACTTTGCTATTAATTGAAGTTAAAATAATTTTTATTTCTGTGTCTAGAACTAAATATGTTGTCCTTGTAGCAGCATTGAGTTTATTTTTATCTTTCTTTTCTCCTTTTTCACTTCCACCCTGTTGTTCTCTAGATGCTCTATTAAATTTGACAGTTGTAAGCAAGCGCTCTGTTCTGTCCCCTCCTTTTCTTCTTAGTCCTTTGCGCTTTTTAAACCACCGTCTAGATAACATTACCATTGCAAGAAAAGTGTGTCTAATTTCATATTTGACGTCCTGCTAAACATTAAGGAGACAACACCTAAATAAAATTTGACGTGTGTACATGTATGTTACATTCATTGAAAAACATTAAACGTCAGTTTTCAATCATGTGATTTTCTCTCGCATTTTATTGGTAATAGGCTCACTATTTTTCTCTGTCCGTCGCAGGTTACCTTGTAAAGTGGTTACACCTAATTAGTGTAGTATGGCCTCCTTCTAAACAGCCGTATCTGTTAGCGTGTAGGATACTGGGTGCATACAGGAACAGCTGTATGTATACAGGTCCTGTATGCAAGCAGGTTTTGAATCTATACAGGTATGCATACCGGGAAATCAGTTTGGTTACAGATCCGGTATCAAATAACATAATATAAATTGAACTTGTCAATCTGTAAAAATATTTATACAGTTTTCTTTTCAGTAGGGGATGCAAGGAGGTAGACAAAGATACAATAGTTGTTGACTTTAGAAGATCTGGTGGCTATCGTCTTGGCAATACTAGTAATACAACAAACAAAAAAAACAAGTTTGCAAAAAAAGAAGAGCCCGATTATAATTACTGTTACAATAGTGTGGAAACACACCTTTTTGATATAGGATCCACATGTTCTATGTGCATACAATATTGTATGATCTTGTCAAGTAGTCACCTATACGGTGTTTAAAGATTTGAATGCCATAATTCGACTTTGACGACCAGTTCACGAATGAATTCTACCGTGTCACATTAACTCCCACAGCAACTAACGCTAAAGTCCGATATAGTCAATGAAGCAGCAAGTGGTCTCCGGTGACGAATTTGACACGTTTTAGAAGTTATTCTTTTTTAGTTACACTTCATAAGTTAATTTGCAAATTAATATTTCAGTTTTCTGATCCTCGCATATTTCTCTGGTTTCTAATCTTTAAAGATTAGAAATATATCATCACAGGGGACTGTATTTTAAGGTACAGAGTAGGCAACCGAAAGACGTTCGTTTGTATAATGATTCGAATGTAAGAGTTCCGTGGTTTATCATTCTTGTAAGTTGTTTTATTAAAACAAAAAACTGGCCATTGACTACGTTGAAATGTTTTTTGCCTTTTTTAACACAATAATGCAGAATACAGCTGGAAGTCTTTTTTCCATTACAACCACGAGAACCAGATAAAAGATTTGACATCCGGATTAAAAGGTCAATGTATTAATTACCAATAAACCTATTATCTGATTAACGACAACAGACAAGACTTCCCAATTACGTGCTATAATCTTCGTAGCTCTTGAACTTACGACTAAGTATATAACCACTTCATTGTTTTAACTCCTTCGAGGCATCATGTTCTCGAAGCACATATATGCGTTTTTTTTATGAGATCGAAGTAAACATTTTTGTATAAAACCCCCAGAACCATCTAAGAGGAACATCATTAACCTAGACCTGTGTTTAATAACCAATATTTCATACTTCCGGCTTCCTAATTTAAAACAGTGAAGCAGCAACCGAAAAAGAAACCGCGCAGGCTTTAAAACGTTTCGCTAACTTGCTTTCAGGGATTGGTTGGTGGTCACTTTTTGTATAACAATCTTCAAGAAATTCGAAAATATTTTGTCATTAATGTTTACGTTTAAGTCATTCTTATTCACCTTGCGGTAAAAACTAGAATATTACCAAGCATATTTACAAATGCCGACGCAACAGCACATGGATAACGACGAACATCAAAATTCCATTCTATCACGAGATAAACAAATATCGACTGCAGCACTTTACTTCCGTCCTGCATGACCAAGAAAACCTGTAAATAAGTTGTTTCTTAGCTCTCGATCGTATCCATAGGTCCCGCAATATCCGACATCAAAATATTTGTACAAGAACTCCAAAAAGTCTCTCTCCGTCGAGAGAGTTCTATCGATAATCGACCAGTGTCATCGTTGACTAGTTACCTCACATGTCACTCAATTCCGTAGCAGGCCTTGTTCTGCGAATACACGTAAATGCCGCAGTATCAAGCGAACACAAAACAAACTACTCGAGACTGCGGTGACGACAAAAAAAACGACGAGAAGGAGGAAAAAAGTATCAAAAGAACCACTGACTAGAGTAGCGGCAGCAGTGTGGGACGAGAGGCTTAACGTTGTCAATCCATCTCTTTCTCGTGTGCGCTCCCCGCGGCGATGACTAAATTTTTTTTTCTGTTTCCTTCAATTCTGAAATGTCTCAACGTTCCTTTTCAGACAGTCAGCAGCTCACACATAACGTGAATTTACCAGAATCGGAGCCCGTATGAGGGAAGAAAAAGTCGCACCGGGCCGGTCCATTCGAAAAGTGTGGGGAGCTGCGGGACTGCACGTATTCCTGCGGTCCCAGGGATAATCAGAAATATAAATTTGATACTTTCAATCCTGGTAACCCGGTGTATATTACGTTTATATTATCTATATAATAAATGGTACAAGGCAGCGTTTTTAAATTGTATATTAATGTCGGATAAACGCGTGCGAACACCATGCCGCTCGAAAAGAAACATTTTTTTTCACGTCGATACCAGATACTTTCTGACGTAGTTGCTCCATGGCCTTCCTTCTCCGACATTGTGACGTGACCACTCGGAGTGCAACGGCCCGGTCCCTTTTCGAAAGCAATTGTGCGCTCGTAGAACTCTTGAACCGACGTGACGTAGGAACGGGAAGAACATATTTTACAGTATAATATATTAACACTGAACGAAATCAACCAGAAAAACCACAGATGTTTTGCTCGGAAAATGTTCTTTGTGTTACAGTCGATAATGTTCAGTCGACAGTCGGCTCGTGACCAAAAAGCTCATTCTCGGCCTCACCACGGCGTAGAAAGCCGTATACAACATCGGCCGCAAATTGTGACTTCAACCACATTCTTGTTGGCCGAAATACGATTCCTCTGCGTGTGAACCACCCCTTAAAATTGAGTGTATACATTTTCACACAAATTAATCGAAGACGACCGCTGTAGCCGCAAGCGAACAACGCAAAGCGCAAAAACAAGTACAAATAAAACGTTAAAAAAACTAGCCTTTCTCGCTCTATGTTACGACGTGCATGGCGGGGAACCAAACAAATG
>JABSTQ010001173.1:0-115650 GCA_013358835.2 Ixodes persulcatus | reverse complement strand
TTCCACAAACCTTGTTAGGATTATTCAGTAATTCATTTTGAGTGTTGTTTTTAAACATTTCTTTATCTCTTTGATAAAGAAACTTTACCTCCGCCCTCGCACTACTAAATTTCGCATACCACATGTCCCCATTGCTACGTTTGTATCGACGATGAAACCGAGATTTTCTTTCATTTTGCGCTTCAGTTCATATGAAAACCACCATGGATACCTCGGCTGTTTATTTGTCTTAAGCGGAATAAACCGCTGTACACCATCTGTTACAAGCTTGGTAAAAGCGTCACAAGCTGAATTTACGTCAGGGTTAGTTAAAACTGAAGACCAGTCCAGGTTTGCGAAGTGGTGGTAGAGACTTAGATAATTTCCTCGCCTAAAGTCAAACGACAGAGAGTTGCTTGTAGGCTTAAACTGAAAAGGCAACCTTACTGTTGCTAAAAACGGCTCATGCCAAAGATCTATTGGAACCACTGGAGCGTCAGCTGACTAAATTACAACGTCCATGTCATTAGTAATACACAGGTCTAATACGTTACCAGCAGGGTTTTTTAAACTGTTTATCTGCGAAAGGCAGTTAAAGCTCAGAAAGTCAAGTAGCGCACCGGCCTTTTCTGTCGACTCAAGACTCCTGTAACCTACATTTCGGGATCCCCACATGACACCAGGAAGATTAAAATCTCCGAGAAGAAGAACACGATGCCGACACGCGTCTAACTTTGTCTCAAGCATATTGAAACAGTGCAGAGAATGTGACGCACTGAATCCTGGAGGAAAATAGTAGTTGCCAATCAGTAAATTTACTTTATCTTTCATCGCCACTTCAACCCACACACACTCGTCGTAATCTTCTAGGTCTTCTCTTCGGTAAGAAACAAAATCTGCATTTATAGCAGTCATTACACCGCCTCCGAAACGTTTGCCGGACTTAACAGCGTCCCTGTCATGGCGATACACGCTGAAGTTGTTACCGAAGTACTCAGAGGTGGGAATGTTGGCCTGTAGCCACGTTTCTGTCAAACAATAAATATCATAGTTATTCGCATTCACACCAGCTGAAAATATATTTGATTTAGTTCGAAGACCGCGTACATTTTGATAGTATACGGTCACACTTTCGTGACAGCGACCAGACATTTGGGTAGGCTTATTTGTTCAAAGGCAACGAAGTGGCAGTCGGGTCAATTTTCAAAGCACCAAAAAACGGCCGGAAAAGGCATCCAGAAGGCCACACATTCGGGTCATTAATCAAGTCGAAACAGTCGGTATCCACACAGACGTGGAAAGAAGCGTAGCTGTCGTACTTCGATAAAAGTTTAGTGCAGTGAACTGACTTGCCTTGCAGGACATCCTCGAGCACCTCACAAACGTTGGATGCCGTTGTTGAAGGGGACAGTCTTGAAACGAAAAGGGCACGCTTCCTCGGTGGGCGAGGTACAACGCCGAGCCTGCTCTCCGCTCGGGTCCCCTCGGCGACTTTCGTTTTTTGTTTGCGACGAACAATCGTATATCCATCCTCGTCAACTGTCTGCCGACGGTCGGGCTGAGATGGCCCCTCTTCGGGTCGGGAGCCAGATACACTGGCCAGGTATTGCTGCTGCGTTGATGGAGGTTCCGCATCTCGTAGACGAACGTTCGGCAGCTGCACCGCTGACGAAAACGACTTCGGAGCAGGGCCACGCACGGCCTCCGGGACGTGAGGCAGAGATTTTCGCAACAAGGCGTTGTTTTGTGCTAGCTGCACACGGAGGGATTCATTATCTACCCTCAAACACTTGACGTCTGCGGAAAGCCCGTCTATCTTATTCAAAAGAATTTTAAGAAGTTCGCGAAAGTCACCTTCACCACTGACGACCGCTGGAAGTTCAGCATTCGTGGAATCGAAAAGTGACGAGTCATCGGTGCTCGGAACGTTGTCGACGCCTTTTCGCCTTGTACATGACGAACACTTGTACGAACTTGTTCCGTTCTTCATGAGCAAATCGTAGTCTTCGGCCGCGACATTGATACACTTGCAGTGGAAGCGCAGGCCACAGATGCCCGAACAGTGAAGAAACTGTTGTCTGCCAAAAAACTGGGCGGAGCAGGAACCACACACGTCCTTACTGCCCGTCATTCCGAGAAGGAATGACGGTCTGACAAGTCTAACAAGATGGTCAAGGGTAGACCTGGAAGAACAGCCGCCACATTGATACTTGGTAAGTAAGTTTTTTTTCCTTCAAGGATATATGTTAGACTTCGGTTGATCATTCGTTCCAGCATTTTACCCAGACACCTTGTTAAGGCTATAGGCCTGTAACTAGCTACCTTAGAGAGGTTCTTTCCTGGTTTTAATAAATGAATTTGTTGGCTACCTTCCATTGGAGTGGAAAATATCCTTTCTTCCTGATAAATAACTACTGTACTGTTTAGTTATTGTGTCGTTTCGCAAAGGGTTTTGAAATGTTTTTGCATAACCGGATCTCTTGGTATGTCAGGATGAAAGTTTGTCCTGTTCAGCATGTTTTTTTTTTGTTGTTTTTTTTAATAAAAAGTCCGTAGAAACAAATGTGTGCTCTTTCCTGTATCTCTTTCAACCGATAATTGCACACAAGGGTCAACTTGCTGTAGAATAGTTTGAGATGTCGAAGGCCTTTGACCGTGTGGATCATTCTTTGCTCCTTTGCAAACTTCATTTTTATGTCCTGTACCCTAAGCTGTGTGAAGGATTCAGTAACTAGTTGAGTTTTCGCAGTGACACTGCTTGTGTTGGCTACTCATTTTCGAAGTGTTTTATATCGACTTCTTGTGTGTCCCAAGCGTCGAACCTGGGACCACTGTTCTTTATTTTGTTTGTAAACGATATAGTTTTTTCAATGTTTTTTTAGTGTTAAAAAGTTATTTTGATTGTACTTTCTAGCACACTGATTTTGGTGCGATTTCCGAGTGGTGTGCACAAACCGCTTTGTCGTTAAAGCCAGAAAAAACTTCATGGAATTTTTTTATAGAAAAACAGGACGATTTTTTCCCCTCATGTGCTCGAAGACAAAGCGATGCATTGTGTATCTCTCGTAAGATACCTTGGCGTCTAGTATGATAGTACTCCTTCAGTTACTGCGCATGTATCTAAAATCGTTGGTTAAGCGATAACAAAGTTGGTTATGATCACTCGGTAATCACGTTCTTTCTTTCACATCACTATTTTCTGTGATGAATCTTACTGCAGCCTCGTACGCTCGGTACTTAAAGTCGGACCAATTAGTTGAAATTTACTCTCATTAACAGAGGTTGAAATGATCGAGAATGTGTAGAAGATATTTATTTGAATTTTTTAAGACCAATACAGTGGTCGGAAGCTGATTTTTTATTTACAATTCTTTGCTATAATTACTTGGGCTGGAAAGGCTGTCAACAAGGAGGGCTATTAGAGACATTCATGTTCTTCATAAAGTAGCGCATGATACTTTTAAGACTGAGAGCTTGCTTGTTTGTATAGATTTTCATATGTCCACTAGAGCTAGTCGTCGTTTTTTAACATTTTACCCCAAGATAATTTGTAAATCGTCACCGTTATATGGTATGCAGTTTGCTTTTAAGAATATAGGCAATTGTGAATTGAATATTTTCTTGATTTTGATAAATTTCAACCAACCTTGCAAAAGTGTAATTCATCATACTCAAAGTTTGTGTAGGAGTTGTATAGGGCGACCCAAGTCACCAGGCTCGGTCTAAAATGGACCGTAAAAATCGACGCCTGCACGTAGCAATCCAAACTTTTCGTCAAAGTTGTACTTCGCACGTCGGTTTTTCCTTGTAATATTAGAAAGCGAAGCTCCCTTTCTGTAAAACAATAGGGCCGAGGAACTAACCTGGGTCAATGACGGGCGTATTGAGTCGAGTTGCGGGACGCGTTTGGCATGCGTATTGATAGATGGCGTCGCGAGCAGCGTTGGAACGTCGGAAGGCGCAACCAACCACCGAAAGAAAGCAGACGACACGCAGACGAAATTCGTTGGCAGCAAAAGCGCCGTTATTACGCAGAAGCGTTTTTTTAAGGATTGCTTTTATTGACCGCATTTACTTTTTAATCTAAAGGTACATTACAAAAAAATTGTGTTCATTTAAATGAAGTATGGTAGATGCCAGCCGTCTCAATAAGGAAGTAGCGCCATCTATCAATACGCGCGCCAAACGCGCCCCGCAACTGGACTTGGTCGTCTGCTTCGCCGCCATCCGTTGACCCAGGCAAGTTTCTTGCCCTATTTTTTACAGAAAGAGGGCTACGCTTTCTAAATTTGCACGAAAAAACCGACGTGTGAAATACACCTTTGACGAAAAGTTTAGATTGCTACGTGCAGGCGTCGATTTTTACGGTTCATTTTAGACCGAGGCTGGCGGCTTGGGTCACCCTATATTTGTCACGCAAACTTCTAGTCATACCTTTTCATATCTTTTTGTACATTTTTAATGGTGTCGCTGTGAACACGAACTCTCAGTGCACCACACAAAAGGCTTCTTAGATGTTTGTGGGCTATAGATGCTTTACACACGCGCCAGAATACAGCCGCCATTGCTGACCTTCTCTGGTTTTACCGAGATACCTAGTCACTGAAATTGGTTTGGACAAGCCTCCACAAAGACAATGCTGGAGAGAAAGACAGAATAAAATCTAAGATGGCAATAACCTAGCCTGCTATGGTTATAATAAAGTGAAGTAAACGTAATCAGGGGAAACAAAAACTAAAGGTCAGTTATGGCGGCGCCCATGCGCAGCTGCTGTAAAGCGTCTATAAGAAAAACTAAAGCATTATTATTATTGTTATAATTACTAATACTACTACGCTTGCTACTACTGGAAACCAAAGTATCACTTAAAAGTACACTTGTAGTACGTCACAAGTGCAATAGAAGTATGCTATTTTTTTGGCTGTGAGCATTCCAGCGAAATAGACCCTTTTGTATTTTGTAGAGGACAGGGTGACTTTTTCGAAAATCAACACGATGGTAGTCCCGATCAAAATGAGTAAAAGGAACACAGAAGACAGAGCGGATGGACGGTGTCAAATATTGGAGATAGGAAAAAAGGAGTTGGGATACGCAGAAAACCTAAAGAGGTGTCACATAGCCCCGTAGCAAGTAGGTCACTTTTAGGCCAACTATTGGAGAGTCTGCGTGCCTTCTAAATGCACAGTAACGGCGAATGGAAATTTCTATATAGTCAGTGTACAAGACGGGGGATAAACAGCTAAAAAAACTGGAACAGCGATCACAAACACACACCAACAAAACAAGCAACTCTGTCCGTCCGTGCGGGTCATCTTGTACGACTACCAACTTACCCAAATGAGCAGCTATAGTCACTGCAAGCTTCAGAAGAGCAGGGTGCGGTCTATTATGTTGACGCTTATTGCTTCGTCATTCGAAAACTTTTCATTGACTGCAAAGAAACACTAATGTGCTCGAGACTCACCGAGTCCCGCGTTTTCTCTATCCTTCAATGACTTTAATTAATACTTGGCACACTCGTGTGTTTATCCGGGACACCTTTTGTTGCTCGCATGTTCGCCACGGCTATCATAACACTAGATAAAAGACTAACCAATTTGGGGGCACCCTAGAATACTCAGGTGTATATTAAGGCAAACTAGTTCGCTAGACACATTAAACGTAACAAAATAAGCGAAGGAAAGCACATCGTTGCGGAACTCGCTACACTCAGAACAGCTGAGGCACATTTACAAACTTAAGGCATGTCTAAATAAAATTTATATTAAACCATTTTGGAGCAGAAAGTGCGTCATTTCATTAAATGCTAGTAATAAAAAAAAAACATCGTCGCAGTGGAGGTGAAAATGGCTTCGGAAACGTTCTATCGGATCGGCGTGTCTAAAGGTATTTCAACTGGTAAGGCTTAGGCAGGATGACGCCGGGGAATGAAAGCTGCGAAGCGGAAATATTTTAAAATAGCAAACCAGCGAGGCGCGACGGACCACGCTGAAGACCGCGTGGGAGGATTAGGGCTTCGCACGGCTCCGAATAAGGGGTCCGGCCGGGTCGAAGTTTGTTCGTAAAGTGCATGTTGGTGAAGTGGGCTGCTTATCGATCGATCATCAGCCGTTTCGCGACTCCAGTCGGATTTACCTCACGTAGCGGCAACTCCGAGAAGCTCGGAAAGGATATCCATTGGGCACGCCCATCTGCGTTCCCCGCTTGGTTCATGGAGGCAGCGTAGTTTTGAAGACATGTTCATGAGGATTACGGCTGAGAGATGGGGAGCTTAGGAATACATTTGGACATGGGTGCAGCTTACGTTTTCTTCCCTGTCGAGATAAAGGGGCTTCTTGTAACGCAGGTTATATTCAGAAACTCGTTGATGCATTAGAATCGCACACGTAAAATTGTAGATACAATTACAGACGAAAGTACACCTAGAACTAAACGTCTCTACAAAGGTCGCCCCAGTAAAAAAGAAATCGAAAGATGGCTAGAAACACTGCTTTATTTGATAGTAAAAATGATATTAAACATTGGGCTTTTAAGTCATTACAAAAGTTATATGGCATCGCACGCGTTCTCAAAAATGCTAAATATGGAGCGATGTTAAGCGTGCAACTATGGATTCCCACGCCTACCATAAAATAATTTGTTGGGATACTTAATATTCACAAATCGCAGACTACTGAAAAAATATTTGTCGTGCTACCAAATCGTGCCATATTTTAAACTTACAAACAGCATATTAAGATTTATCAATTCACCGGAATGAGTTTAAATTAGCAAAAGAACAAATTTAAGAAATCTCACTCACGTCTAACAAGTATCCCCCCTTAAGATTGTTCCTTAAAAATGTATAAGATCGTATTTTTGGGGGATTTCGAGAGTCATCCACATAACCTCTTCAATCATATTTTATTTTGATGATGCAAAATAACATTCACGGAGGTCTCGTAATCCTGCGGATACCGTAGAACCATGGCCGTTTATGGTGCATTGGAAGTGGCCATTTATGGTGCATTGGAAGTGGTCGGCTATAGTCCATCACAACTAAAAAAGTACTTTGCTTCGCTGTGGTCATTAAACATATCTGAGGGGTGATTACCGGACCTCAATTAAAGACTTTCAAAAAAGAAAGAAATGGCCTCGATCGCTGTGATAAGCCTGAGGGCAAAAACATGTCGCTCGTGCACTAAATGTGTGTTATAGTTAGTAATGCATGCTTATGGGGAGTTTTGGAAGGTTCTTGAGAAAGTCATGTACTCACCGGGTTACTCAGAACAATCGAGACAAGTTTAAAATGATTTTCAACTAGAAAGTGTAAGGAGTTTTTTTTTTTTTTTAATTAGAAGTATCTAGTGGTTCTGAAAACACTTTACTAGGACATGCATCTTACACCATTAAATTCCAATGGCCCTAACACCAACAGCTTTCGCGTAGTTGGAAGAGTTGAACGCGCAGAGCATCGAAGCTTTGCATTTGAATAGGACTGTTTCAGCGGTGTCAAAAGCCACTGCGTTTTCGACGACTCGGGCATATTGGTGCGTCGGCGGTAGCCCTCTCGCTCGGTGCTGTGCGAGTAGAATGTATTCTCCTAGTATCAAGTATTACGGTTCTTTTTTTTTTTTCCTAAAGGGTGTGTGGTGCCTTGAGTCTTTAGTGCTATGGATTCCGAGGAGCCCACGAATAATAGTAATAATATCATATAATAATAATGATTTATTTTTGTTTAGTGAGTCGCAAACAGCTGTAACGCCTTTTGTGTGGTGCACTGTCATTCGGTGTTCGCAGCAACACTATTTAAGATACAAACATGCACAAAATTACTCAGACATTTTAAGGACACAAATACAAGTTTGCATATCAAAGACACCCTTACACAAACTATTGGTTGGATAAAATACACTTTTGCAAGGCCGACTTGAAACTAATAAAATAAAGAAAATTACCTAAGTCACAATCGCATACAATATTAAAGGCAGACTGTATACAACATAAGGACGATGTGTATTGGCGAGAGAAGAAGGTTCGCAGAGCAGGAGGTCAGCTAGGGCTAACCGTTTATTATGGCGCCTCTGCGATCTGCCCGGGCACGAGCTTTCCAGGCACGAGCCTGGTTCACTGGTGGAGCACGCTCCCATTACATCTTCCTTTTTCATTCTGTTTTTTTTTTTTTAACACACACGAGCGATGTCGAAGTAACAAACACCACGTGTTAACACATAGGAAGGTTGAAGAAGTTAACAAACAGCACACATTAACAGAGTTGATTCAAATTGGCATCGTAGCGAAGCCGCTGAGGGAGACGTCGCATCCGTGTCAAGGCTCGCGTTGGTGCCGGGCCACCAATGACCTGTGGAGCGACTGGGGCTGCACTAGTTGCTGTGGGTGGGCTCTGCGGGCAAGATGTGCCCGGAAGTTTTCTAGATGGCTGGGGCGAGGTCACCATGGGTGCGTCGTTGTCGTCGGGCTGAGGGTCAGGGACGAAGACTTCGGGCGTTGCGATGAGGTGTCGCCGGTTGCGACGCAGCTCTCTCCCGTCTTCTGTTACGACCCTGTAGGACCTTGGTGCTACCTTCTTTTGAACATTGGCCTAGGTTGGCCACCCCTTTCTGTCCCTTATGCGGACGACATCCCCTGAGTGGAGTGGTGGTAGGTGCCTCGTTGATCGGAGCTGCTGACGCTTTCTTCACGTGGTCTGCGGGCTCCACTGTGAAGTCAGGGACCAGCGACCTGATGCGTCGTACCATTAGCAGCTCACTGGGTGATCTTCCATCCTCCAAGGGTGATGATCTATAGTTGAGGAGACCTAGGTAGAAATCTCCGTTTGAGTGACAGGATTTTCTTAAATTCTCTTGATTATCTGTAACGCCCTTCTCCGCGAGACCGGTTGATTGCTGAAAAATACGGACTGGATGTGACGTGCCGAAAATCGTACCGTCTAGCAAAATCCCGGAACTCCTTTGAAGGAGAACTGGGGGCCATTGTTCGCTGCATAACTCTAGCGGGATCCCATGTCTCGCGAAAATTCCCGCGAGCTTGTGACCTACCGCATGCTGTGGTGGTGTTGTCTAGAGGCTCCACTTCGGGATAATTGGAGTACGCGTCAAACAGCAATGAGGTCCGTTTTCCCAGCATACTCGCACAAATCGTACCACCAGCTCGGGACCATGGCTGAGACTGTGTCTGCCTCATTAATAGGGGCTCTGCTGGCTGCTGATACGCGAACTGCTTGCCTGTGGCGCACTTTCTAATCATGTCCTCAATCTCAGATGTCATGCCCGGCCAAAACATCAAAAGCCGCGCTTTGGCTTTACACTTGTTGCTGCCCAAGTGACCTTCATGAAGCCTCTTTAGCACCTCTAGGCGGAGACTCTTCGGTATCACTACCTTAGCACCTTTGAAGAGCATGCCGTCAATCACTGACAACTCAGAAGAATATGCCTTAAAGTCTCCTACCACCGGCTAGTTGCTTTGAACAGATTTGACTACAGTGCCCAACACAGCATCGCTCGCGGTTTCCTAGTAATACTCATAGTAATCTTTATTGGCTCAGGAGAGCCGTGGTACCGCGGAAAGGCGACAGCCTGTACCATGGATGCCCACAGTGCCACGTTTAGTGATGATTATGAGATGATATCTACAAGGGGAGGACGAAGACGTATGAATGACAGAGAGGTGCCGACAATGCTGAAATGGAGCCCATGGGCAATGGTGCGGGCCGATGTTGCGGGTGATGAGGGTCCTCCGTCCAGCTGGTAGAAGCCTCTTGGCAAGCTCTCTAGAGCGGTGTCCGTAGGCTTCACCGTGCGTTGGGGCAAGAAAGCCCCGGTGGCCCGGTGGTGATGAAGACGGCATGCGTGATGTGGACGACCTGTTCTTCTGAACCGCCGTGCGAGTCTTGGAGGTTCGGTGGTGGTTCAGGCGAGCAGGCCAACGAGCAAAGGCGACCTCGGCGGGCCATTCGATGCACGTTCTCAATGGCAAAGCCCTGGCGGTTGACGGTGCGGCCGCTCGCTTCAGTGAAGGCAGCGGCTCCAGGGGGCGGCCCAGTCGGGGCAGATGGCTGCCACCCCCGATGCATTAATGTCCAGGGCCAGAACGTAGCGCCGCGGCCACCCGGTACAGCCTCCTGTCATCGTCGTCTGAGCCTCGTGGACGTTGCCTCACTCACCAAGCTGGAGAAGACGGAGATTGCGTGAACCTCCACGTCATTGTGCGGTGTTCCCCTTTGGACTGCCTGGCAACGGTGCCCGTGAGAGCGCATCCGCCAGGACGAGCTGTTTGCCAGGGACGAACTGGAAGCAATAGTCATACTTCATTAGTCGGATAAAAAAACGTTGAAGACGGGGCGGCAGTGTCGCCAAGAGATTTCTAAGAGATGGAGATTGGTGGCTGATGGTCTGTTTCTACAGTTATTGTCCTGCCGTAGATGAAGTCATGGAACTTCTCACACCCGTAAACAGTTCCAAGCGTCTCCTTTTCTATTTGAGAGTACCTTGACTCACATTCGGTGAGCACTCTTGAGCCGTAAGCAACTGGCCGCCAGTTTGCACCATGTTGTGGAAACAGTGCTGCGCCAAGGCCATACCTTGATGCGTCTGTAGACACTTTGGTATCCCGTGTGGGATCGTAGATCGCCAGCAGTGGCGCCTTTGTTAGCACCACTTTGAGGTCATGCCATTCTTGTGCGCGGTGTGGCTCCCAGACGAAGGCGTGTCGTCCCTCATAAGACTTCGGAGCAGCTTCGTCTTCTCCGTGCAGCAAGGTATGTACTTGCTGAAATATGCGACAATTCCAAAGATTTGCTGAACCTCTTTTTTAGTTGCCGGAGTTGGCACCTGCACAACACTCTGTACTAAACAAGGGTCAGTGAATCCTTGGAATTGTCACATATTGCTTCGACATGACTTCCACGCTCTGTCCCGGACTGTCCCAGGTTTACCTCCGCTTGACTGCTATTTCTGCCGCCTTACAAAGTTGTACTGCTTTCTCGAGCGTCAACGGGTCTTCGCGTAGCAGTCTTTCTCTCAGCTTCACGTCAGCTGTCCCATAAACAATTTGGTCTTGAACCTTTGATTTGGCCAAAGTTCCAAAGTTGCACGACTGTACTTTGAGCTGTAGGTCTCTGAAGAAACATTCGAACGCTTCGTCTTCGTTCTGCTTCCACGAGCGAAATATATATCTTTCGTAAGTTTCGTTGCAGCGCGGCGTGCAGTAACGTAGCGTAGCTTTCGCGTTCTTCGGTTGAACATTTTAAAGTATTAAAATCTCCACGTAGTGAATGATGTTGCTTGGGGCGAAGCTCTGGTGGTGCTTGTCTGCGTAGACGCCGAGCCGCAGCATGCCGAGTCTTTTCATTCATGTCAGTAGGAGAATGTGTGGTTTTCTTATTTTTCTTTTTTTAAGCAGACAGATGGGATGGTATCTCAGAACCCCCTACTCTTTTTTTTTCTTCTTTTTCTTTGAGCCTTTTCACTCATGTCAGTAGGAGAATGTGTGGTTTTCTTCTTTTTCTTTTTTTAAGCAGACAGATGGGATGGCATCTCAGAACCCCCTACTCTTTTTTTTCTTCTTTTTCTTTTTTCATAATTTTTTTTACCTTTTTTTCCAATTTTTTTTTTGCCCATCACGAGCACTTGAGCTAGTGCTCACGTGATCTCACGAGCAGAAGCACGAGCACCCGACGCCGGGCCTACGGCGGACGGACATACGGACATGGCTAGCCCCCAAGGAGCTTCGCCCCTAAAACTTCCAACGCCTCTGGACCCGCGACCTGTAAAAGAATTGCGGCCTTCTGCTTCTCGGAGCTCGGTTTTACTGGCTCTGTGGCTCCGAGGTACAATTCCAATCGCTGTTGGAACTTACGCCAATTCTGGGCGAGGTTGCCCGTCAGCAAGAGTCCCTCCGGAGGTCGAAATCCGTCCATGGCTTGGTCGCGAAGTCAGCGAAGGATGCGGGGAACCTCTGAAACCATGTATCAGCGCGAGAAGAAGGTTAGCACAGCGGGAGGTCAACTAGGGCTAGCCTTTTATTATGGCGCCTCTGCGATTTGCCCGGGCACGAGCTTGGTTCATGTTGGTTCTTAAGTATATGCAGGGTCGCGCCGCGCAATGGGAATATACGTAATGCCCGGCGAAGAGGGACGAGACGTAGCCTCCATAGCGTCGCATCGCTGTTTTTATTAGGACTAACTTCGAACAAGGAGAAAGAAGAAAACACAGCACACAAAAAAAGTAGAGTTCCTGTATAGGCTCCCTACGGGAGCCAGAGTTGCGCGTTCATGCATGGCATGTGGATTCAGCTCCTCACGTGACTGAATTCGGCGAATAGCAGCGCCGCGCGTTCGAGGCGCGCGGCGCTCTCAAAAGCCGGGGAACGTACGCCGGGGCGCGTGCCACGTCTACTTTGCTGCACGACACTTGATACGGCTCCTCACGTGATCGAATCTCGGCGAATAGCGGCGAGGGCGGCACGCGGCACGTGGAATCAAACGCGCAACTCTGGCTTCCGTAGGGAGCCTATACAGGAACTCTAAAAAAAAGGTCTCGTACGCTCCATCTGGTGGTGGTGCATGACACTTGCCAACACCCCCCCCCCCCCCCCCTTCATGTGCCACTACGCCCTTTACACACCAAAAGACCCCAGTGTTCACAAAGTTCACGAGTTCTTCTTCCATTGAGTGCCTTGGTCAGGGCGTCGGCACAGTTGTCTGATGACTTCACATACAGTGGTCTTATTCTTCCTTCTTCAATCTTCTCTCTTAAGAAGAAATGACGCAGGTCAATATGTTTGCTGCGCTCCGACGTCACTTGCTTGCTTGCAAGAGCGATAGCTCCTTGGTGGTCAAGTTGCAAAACTTGTGGCTCAACGACGAGCTCCTGGGCACCTATTTAGTTGAGAAAGTGTTGGAGCCACAGTATCTCCTTTGCCGCTTGGCACATTGAAAGGTATTCGGCTTCCATGCTGGATAATGCAGTGGACTTCTGTTTCTTGCTGCTCCACGAAGTGGCAGCTCCAGCCAGCATGAAAATGTACCCACTAAATGACCGCCTGTTATTTGTATCATTTGCCAAATCTGCATCACAAAAACCTTGTAGGCAGCCTCATGTCTTTGTGTATGTGAGGGTATAGTCCTTTGTCTGTTACACATACCTCAAAATGTGCTTTATGCCGTTCCACATCTGCAAGGTGGGATGCTCACTGAATTGGCTCATACAAGTGGTTGCGAATGCAAAGTCTGGCCTTGTGCCTCCCGCTAAATAAAGATGCGCTCCAACCGCTCGTCGGTACTTTGGCTTCAACTCCCTGTCTTCATTGGCAGTAGCAGATCTCTGAAACTTCATTCCAGGATCGAGCGGTGATGCCGCCCCTTTAGCATTTGTCATCTCAAATGACTCCAAGCTTTCTTCGGCGTACGCTGTTTGGTCCAATGTGAGTGCTCCACCTTCATGTCGCACAACTCTGATTGACAAGATGTGACTAACCTCTCCGAGGTCCTTGGTGTTGAATGTACGTCCAATGCTTCTCTTGAAGCTCTTGGTCGCCTCTTCGTCCTTTGCGAGAATAAGGAGGTCATCCACGTAGACACCTACAATGATATTCCCCCCCTGCTTAAAGTACACGCATGGATCCGCCTTGGACCGAGAAAACCCTTCCGTCTTCAGAAACTTGTCCAGTTCCAGGTTCCACTCCCGTCCGGATTGACGTAGTCCATACAGGCTCTTCTTCAAGAGACATACGCCGTCCTTGCGGTGCTCGTACTTCCCAGGTTGTTCCATGTACACGGTCTCCTTCAAGGTACCATTTAAATATGCAGCAGTGATATCAACTTGATGAATCTTCCAGTCTTTTTCAACTGCTACTGCTAAGAGTGTTCGGATAAACTTGAGCTTCACCACCGGCGAGAAGGTCTCCTTGAAGTCAACTCCTTCTACCTGAGAATGACCACAGGACAAGTCGAGCCTTGTACCGCTCAAGGTCACCATTTTGTTCGAACTTCTTCTTGAATAAGCACTTGCATTTGATGACTTGTTGGTCCTTTGGTCTTGGAACCATTTCCCATGTGTCATTTTTTTCAGGTTGTCTAGCTCCTCTTGTATGGCTTTTCTTCATTCCTGCGCATCAGGCATTGAGAGTGCTTCCTCCACAGTTTGAGGATCTTCTAAGCTGCTTTGTCTCGTCAGACAACACGTACGAGAGGGTTTCGGAAGTTGCTTCTTCACTGCCAGCCTCTCCGAACGTCTTAACACGTTGGTGGTCTCTGCCACTTGAGGAGTAGGAATATCTTCCTCTTCCGAGATCTCGTCTTCGTCACAGTAGGTGGTACCATCGTCACTACTCTCTTCCACTGGTTGGAACTCTTCATAAACTGTGACTGTAATCAGGTCTACAGCACAGTCTCCGCCTTCTTCAGTGAGTCGACCTCCAGCCTCATTCTTCCATGGGAAGCTGTTTTCGTCGAAGGTCACGTCACGACTGACGAAGAACTTATTGTTGCGCCAGTCCCAGAGTTTATACTCTTTTACTCTCTTTGGGTAACCCACCAGCACGCACTCCACTGCCTTCGGGTCGAGCTTTGTCTTCCTGCGCTTGTTGTCAACCATTCATACCTTGCATCCGAACACTCTTAGGTGGCTCAACTTGACCTCTCTGCCAAGCCACATGGCTTCGGGAGCCACTATGTCGAGTGCTTTCGATGGTAACTTGTTGCGAATGTGTGATGCTGTCACCACAACATCAGCCCATAGTTAATTTGTGATGCCCGATTCAATCAGTAGGCACCTCGTTGTGTCCAGCAATGTTCGGTTCATCCTCTCAGCCACCCCATTTTGCTGAGGCGTTCTGGGCACCGTCAGCTGTCGCAAGATACCATGCTTAGCAAGGTATTGGGTGAATTCTCGGCTGATGTATTCACCTCCGTTGTCACTGCGTAACATCTTCACTTTCGTTTTGTGGAGGGTCTCGATCATTTGTCTGTATTGGTCGAATCTGTCCAGCACTTCATTTTTCGTCTTCATTGGGTACACTACAGTGTTTCTGGAGTAGTCATCAGTGAACGTTACAAAATAGTTCGACCCTCCCTTCGAAACAGATGTGATCTTTCCAACAACATCCGAGTGAACCAGGTCTAATGTGGCCTTAGCCCTCGTTCCACCAGTCTTCGGAAAGCTGTTTCTCTTCGATTTGCCGAGTGCACACCTCGAGCACTTCGCGTCTTCACTGCTTCTCCCACTTTGGCAAAGTTTGTCGACAGCTTCATGGTGGAGATGACCGAGGCGTCGATGCCACAAGGCAACGTCTGTCGCCTTTGCTAACTTCAACGTTGCACACGACTCACTCACAGTGTACAATTTACCATCACGCTTTGCTGTGAGAATCAGGTCACCGTTGGCTTCACTCACTTTAGCCGTCCCGTTGCTGAAAGTCACGTTCAGTCCACGTTCCTCAATCTTCCCAACTGACAAGAGGTTACCGTCCAAGCTGGGTACGTACAGGACATCTCTAAGCTCAATGGGAATGCCACCGTTGTCTTTCGAGAGTTCAATCTCCACTTGTCTTCTCCCGAGAACCTCCATGACTTCCTTGTTTGCAGCCTCAACAGACGAGTAGCAGGATTGGAAGCTAGGTGAATTTTGCTCTGTTTGATTGTCATGTGGTCAGTTGCTCCACTGTCAAGGTACCAGATGTGTGACCTTGACGAACTCTCACCTCTGGCACAGAGAGCCTTCTTCGGTCCACTTGAATCTCTTCTTCTCTGTGAGCCGCATCCTTCGTCATCAGGACCCTCCTTGCATTCTCTGGCGATGTGTCCAAATTTTCCGCACGCAAAACACCGAACTCGTCGTTTCGGTTCAGAGGACCTCGTACCACTGCCAGTTGCTTCTTTCCTTGAAAACTGTTCTTGCCCGTTATGTCTGTGGAGCTGACTGCTCTGGGTAGTGGGCTTGTTCTTCGTCATGAGGGCCTTTTTTTCTTCACTCTCATTTAGTTTGTCTTCTTCACGTTTCACTTGGCGCTTTTCTTCCACCAGCAGCCTTGCTTTCACTTTTTTTTGTTTTGAGCGTTCCTTCGTCTTGCTCAAGATTTAGGATGAGTGGTTCATACGCTTCTGGCAAGCCCATCAGCATCACCAGTGCCACTTCCCTGTCGGTGAAGGCGTATCCTGCCGTTGAAAGCTTCCTGTGTAGATTCATTATTCGACCCAGGTAATCCTTCATGGTTTCGTCTGGCTTCATTTTGGTGTTGAAAAAGTCTCTCATCAACTGAAGAGCATGCAGTAGGCCACACTTTGAATGTATCTCTTCCAATGTATTTCAGGCCTCACGAGCTGTCGAACATTCCCCAATGTCGTCCAGGTAGGTGTCTTCCACTATTAGGAACATGATTGTCAAAGCCTTGTTATTTATCTTCCGCTCGTCGTTTGTAATTTCTCTTTCACTATAGCCAGGCTCGATGGCTACCCAACAGCCTTTCTGGACGAGTGCCGTTCTGGCTCGAATCGCCCACGCATGGTAATTTTCGCTTGAGAGTTTTGGTATCTTGAATTCGTCCAGCGACGCCATCGTATCGCTTTGCTTCGTCGAGAGCGGTTCGAAGTAGGCTTACCGCGATGAACTTGCGTTGGGTTCCCGTTGAACGTCTTGCGGCACCCAGCGAAGCAGGAACACACGTACTGGTTTGGCGACGTCTTTCACAAACCGTCGACGCAGTGTTTGCTTAGTTCGCTTCTTCTTTTGCAGCACAGCCGAGCTCGGTTATCCGCGTTTCCAGTTCGACACCAGCGGCATGGTTTATCGTCGGCGTCTTCGTCGTAGTTGAGTCGCTCCTCAGAGGACATTAATGTCGCTCACCGCACTGCGCACCGGCATAGCGTCGTCCTGGGCCCATAACCTGTTGGTTATTAAGTATATGCAGGGTCGCGGCGCGCAATGGGGATAAACGTAATGCCCGGCGAGAAGGGACGAGACGTAGCCTCCATAGCGTCACATCGCTGTTTTTATTAGGACTAACTTCGAACGAGGAGAAAGAAGAAACACAGCACACAAAAAAAGTAAAAAAGGTCTCTTGCGCTGGTGGAGCACGCTCCCGTTACACCATGTAACTGTACTATTTGCAAAAAATGTGTATAAAAAATATGCTTCGTCAAAGGAAAAGTCACATCCTCGCGTAAGTGTGACTCAATCACGCTGAGGAGGGATTCTGTAGCGTTCTTGCTGGAGCGATACCGGAGGATGTGACCCATCATGAAGAGCAGGCTCTCTCCTTGGTTTATCCAGGATCCTGGGTAGAGTTTCTTGTCCTGAAAAGAATAATGTTTGTTAAATCAAAGTGCATGAAATACAATACTTGTAGAGTATAGAGAAGACACGCATGGGTAAAGGGCAGACACACAACGCGCTTCTTTCTGTAAAGTTGCAAAGTTAACCAACTTAGAGGTTTCACATGTTCAGCGCTAAAATGTTGAATGAGAAAGGAAGAAGGGGATGCAAGACGACCCTGCCTAACTTTTTCTAGTAGTGTGAAAATATTCAAGCTTAAATTCGAAGCGAGTAATACTCGTCCAAATATTTCTATTCAACTTTCAGATTCGTAGTATTTTAGTTTTTTTTTACAATTCTATACAGTGGATATCCTACTGCTGCAAAAAAAAATATTTATTCAGCAATGCTCTACATATTGTGAAATTGTCCTCAGTGGCCTGGGATGGATCTAAGGCAGGAATGTATTAACTTGCTTTAACTAACTAAGCATTTCAACAAAATGTAATTTATTTCTTGTTCCTGGAGCGCAGCAGTCATGCTCCCAGCTTCTTGGATGCACTGTGCGAGAACCCATCAACCACGCACGTCGCCATTTTGATTTCAACTATTGTGCATCACCTGAAGTCAGGTCCGCCTATGATTAATCAAGTGTAAGTTATTATAACCATAATATGACGACAAATAATAATAAAAATTGCAGCGATTATTGAACCGGCCTATTCCGCTAACCCTAACCCGTCGCTCCCCGCAACGTCGAGTAAGGTGCCTAGATTTTAGGTCTAGCAAGATGTCCCCCGATTCAAATGGTTCAGCCCTATGTGTTCATTCATCCAGCACGCTGTACACATGGCTGGGTTATTCATGCTAGACTCTCTACGGTGAAGGCTCTTCATAACTGGGGAAATCATTGGTGGGCTTCGCTGCAAGCTTCATCTGGTCAGCAAAGGAACGATGACGATAACAAGATGCTACACCGGGTGAATGTGATACTATGTATAAGCCCTGGACACGTATGCACTAGGGGTGGCAGTCACCTACCAAGACTGGCTTACGTCCTTTCGCCCACTCCCTTCTTTGAAGCGAGCGATGATACTACCAAATCGCCGGTGCTTTTCCATCTTAGACATTGATTGAACAGCCTGCTGTAGGTACACTCTGCTCGCTGGCCAACTCGCTTGAACCTTTTCCAAACCTTCGAGCAACGGTGTTTGCGATGTTGGGAAGACTGCGTCGACCTCCACTTGTAGATATAACATTTTAATTATATCACTTTCACCTTGCATATAATATCATTACATAATCACAATCACTACAGGTGGCATTGCGAGACTCCATGGTACAGGCAGTTGCCTTTTTGCAATGCCGCAGTTCTCCCAAGCTAGTAACGATAATTAATGCGAAAGCATTACCTGTCACATATATGGCAGTGTCCCCACGATGATGGGAGAGGCCATCGCTTACTCCTTCGATGTAGAATCGTGGGACAGCAAAGATCACTGCGGCGTTACTGCTCGGTTCAATTATGGTTGCCTTGCGGTCTCGTCGAACCCACTGTGCAACACACTCATGGCCCCTTCGGCTCCGGTGCGGCGTCAGGCATGGGGCGGAGTCTTGGGTCCCTTCTTCACAGTCGGTGCTTTTTGGGTCGTTCTTTTGGCGAGGCCCAGTTTGTTTCTTGCTTCAGTTCCCTATTCGCTTTTTGGTGAAATTACCACTTGATCCTTGGATCCAATTCGTTTATATCAAACTGGCTCTAATCGGTTCTGCTTATACTGGCGGTACCGATCGAAGGACTTTATTTTTCAATCTTTCTACAAAGCCTCACTCTACCTGATATCCCATGGAGCGAGCCGACGTCATCAGCCGCGCCAAACAGCACCTAAATTCCCCTGCCCCCAAGGAGCGAAGTGAAGCCGCGCTCCAAGGCATCCCAGCTTTGAAGCCGCGCAAAAAGCCACGTAAAACGGCAGATAAGTTCACCTCTTCAAAAGGAGCAAAGTGTGGCCGATTTCTGATGAATTATGCTCCCATTTTCTGGTGTACGTCATCAAGGAACGATGCTCCCATTGGCTCTCGTGCGGCGTGGTTCCAAAAGCCGCAAGCAGAGAAGCCCTCTCTATGGCGGCGCAGCGCACGCGGAGGCCCAACCAGGTGCAGCAGTGCGAGCCTGGCCGTCTGGCCGCAGAGCCCGTTGGGGCGAACTCGGAGGAGGCTGTGGAGCCGAGTTCAGCGCGGCTTACGAGATAGCGCACTCGGCTGTTGGCCGCAACCTCGGCAGTACTGAAACGTGGCCGTCCACGCCGCTACGCCGCAGACGAACTAAGAAAGCGAAGAAGTGCTTGAGTGTCCTCAGAAGTTTTTTTAAAATATTAATATTACTAACCCTGGTTTGTCTATTGCCAGCTAGGGCTCTTTTCAAATCTCTGCAGTCTTTTTAGCCTGGTAAAAATTAAGAATAATTGTTTGGTACTCATATCCGATTCGACATTAAACTGTCAGGTCACTATTTGGCACTATTAAATTAAAATTAGATTTGAATTGAAATTTTACACGTTCCCACACCTCTACAATTTTTTTTTGTTTGCAATCGAAGCATGATTTTTTAGATATCTTTGGTAGTTCATTTTCAACCACTATCTGAGTTTACATCTGAGGTCACGAAAAAAATGTAAGCTGTACCATGCATCCGTGGAACGCATAATCATTAAGGGTATGTGAATAGTGTGATTTCAGCTCAAGTCTTATTTTAATTGAATAGTGTCAAATAGTTGTCATAAAGTTGAACGTCAAATTGAATATGTAATACCAAAATGGGCTGCCACCTTGGGTGCCGCTGACTCTAGCGATGCCACTGAAACCGTGTGGACAATTTCCTCTATGGATACAGCTAACTCACTATTTAGAAACTATATAAAACAGTTCTTTTTTCACATTCGATTTGGTGCCACCACTATTCGATTCATGTTAGAATCAGTTTAGAAAATCACTATAGAGAGCATTCTCCTGCGGCTTAGGTGTGGGTTGCACGCGGTGCATTTTGGGTACATTGCCATCTTTGGGTTTCCGCGACAGCAGACAGCCGCGCGGCTTAACCAGGAGCAGCCGCACTACGCCGCGAATCTTTCTCTGGTTTCGGTAACACCGGAATTCGCACCACCAGTAAGGTGTCGTGCGTGAAGGTCACCTGCCGCTTCAAGTCGCAGTCAAAGAAGAAAAAAGAGGAGAGCAAGCTAGCGGATTTCCGTTTCTTCAATGTTCCGAGCACACGAGTGGAAGAAAGCACGGTCGCTCTCCGTGAGAAGGGAATGCGAATGGCTTGCGCGCATCAACCGGAAGGACGTCGACGAAGACGTCGACAAGTACAGACTAAGGCACTTTGTCCCGGGTAAGTGTTGCAACCGTTTGCTTTCGTCAGACATCAGCGGCAAGATTCCCTCATATCTTCGCCCGTCGCCTGTCGCTGCTGCTCATCACGACGTGCGCCGCTTGCTTGTGGTTTCGACAGTTCCTGTTGCGTCGCTTCGTCTGGAAGAATCGCTCATATGCGATTCATACTTTAGGCTTAGTTGCGGCGAAAGTTCAACCGTGACAAAGAAACGTGCTCAAGAATCTCGAATGGGAGCTTATCGCAGGAGCGGCGGAAAACCGGCATCGAAATAAATCCTCTTTTACGAGTTTGTTTCTGTCGTCCTTTAGTTGCCACTGCTCAGGCAAAAAGAATCACACTAATATTGCGCTTCATTATGGCTCTTTTTTATTGATTCCAAGCGACGCGACAAGACCCGCTGTCGCTCGGTCCTTCGAAACCACATGCAAGCAATGCACGTCGCGTTGGGCAGCAGCGACGGGCGACGAGCGAAGTTTAGTGGAAATCTTGTTGCTCATACAGGACTTAAGCAAACGGTGCCGACACTTACCCGAGAAGTGAATTGAACACACTGGGTACTTTTCTACGTCCTCGTCGACATCTTTCTGGTTGATGCGTGCAAGCCATTCGCTTTGCCTTCTCACGGAGAGCGACCGTGCTTTCTCGCACTCGGGTGTTCCGACTCTCTGAATCCCAAAGAAATGGGATTCTGCTAGCTTTCTCTCGTCTTTTTTCTTCTTCGACTTCGACTTGCTACAACACCATTGTGGCACTGCGAATTCCAGTGTAACCAAAACCAGAAAAAATTCGCGGCATAGTACGGCCGTCCGCTGTCAAGGGCCAAAAGCTTGTGACTAAACCAGAAGGCAACACGTGCAACCCGCAAATAAGCCACAGGCGAATACTTCCTACAAACACTATCCAAGAAGGCAGACATCATTTGGAGCATGTTGTTTATACAGGTTTTTCTTCACCGCAAAAATAAATATGCATGGCCGAACGCTCATTCTCTGCCGAAAGGTGGCTATAGAGGTCTGTGGTGTAGCCGAGTTAAATCAAGAAGGAACGCCGTCATTGAGATAGGTATTGCATCTTCTTCTTCGTCTTCTCACACTGACTACTTCTTCTTTATTCTCTTTCGACACAACATTTCCCCCCTTTTTCAAAAGGATATGCATATGTCATATCAAAAAGGCAAAAAGAAGTAGTAATAAAAGAAATGAAATTAATCACTTAACCAAAATCCCAGTTCGCCAATGGCACTGTTCATGTCACATAGTCCCGAAATCTTCCCGGATGTTGTCGCCGTCGGCAACTCCGTAGAAGTGGTTGCGGTTCTTGTCGGTCGGTGTCTGGAACATTTGGCTGCGATGTCATTCCCTGTTGTTCTCCCGCCGGAAGAGAATCGTGTGGCTGGAGTGCACCCTGTGACGGGTTCCACGAGATCGCAGGTGATATCCCGTTGTCCTTCTCTGAGGTAAGCTGTGGCAAGACCTCCCATGGAACTTTAGAAAGCTTGCTTGCGTTCCTGACCTTTCCATCGTCGAGTAGGAATGCGTTAGGTCCCCGACGATCTAGTATTTTCGTTGGTTTTGAATAACGCATGTTTCCTTTCGCATGATGTCCCGCAAGTTTCACACGGACAAAGTCGCCTGGCTGAAAGGCCGGTATACGTGCACCCCGCTTGTCGTCCGCGTATTCTTGTGAGGCGCACTGTCGCTTCTGGATTCGCTCTTTCAGCTCACTCATCGCGCTTGTCGGGTCCGTGAAGAAGTTTTCTGATGGCCCTCCGACGATGTTCAGCTTCGTTCTGGGGTGCCGATTGTGCAACAGAAATGCTGGTGACACACCCATAGCTGAGTGTGGCGTTGCACGGTAAACACCGATGTATTCGGTAAGTGCCTCCTCGAGGTTTCGTTCTTCGAGAACTGCCAGCTGAATAAAACCTTTCAAAACTCTGTTGAATCTTTCTATCATTCCGTTAGACTGTGGATAGTAAACCGATGAGAAGTTGTGACGAATGCCACGCTCCCGTAGAAAACCTTCAAACTCTTCCGATGTAAATTGGCTTCCGTGATCCGAGATAATCTCAGTCGGATAACCTTCACGGCTGAAAAGAGTCAGTAGGAAGCTGGGCACTGAGTTTGATGTTACCGTACTGGCAAAAGCAATTTCAGGCCAGCGACTGTAATAGTCCATGACTGTGATGATGAAGCGATGATGTTGTGAGGCTTTCTCAATTGGACCCACAATGTCAATACCAAGCTTGTCCCAAGGATGTGCGGGAAGTGGTATTGGATGCAAAGGAGCAGCAAAAGTCTTTGCAGACTTGTCAGCAGTCTGGCAAGTTAAGCAACCATGAACCGCACGTTCTACAGCGGCATCCATGGCTGGCCACCAGTACCACTGCCTGAATCGTTGTTTGGTATGGACGATTCCTAGATGTGAATCATGTGCCAGGGCGATGATCTTGGAAGTCATTGCCTGGGGAACTACAATCCGTTCTCCCCGCAGAAGGAATCCATCGACCTCTGGCAGCTCGGATCTCACTTGATGGTATGGTAGGAAATCGTTACCCAGCTTGACCTTTGATGGCCATGTCGTAGCAAGGAAGTGCAGAACTTTTTGTAGCACAGGATCTTTGGATGTAGCAGTCTGCATCTCGTCCTTGAAGATAGGCTGTTGTTCTATGACGGAAATAACTTCCTCGGCCGATGTGTCAGGTGACACTGCAGGTAATGGCATTCGGGAAAGAGCATCTGCGATGACGTTGTCCTCGCCCCTCTTGTAGCGCACAGTAAAGTTGTAGTTTAGGAGGCGTGCTGTCCATCGAGCAATTCTGAGCGGACGGTGACCCGTGCCTTGTGAGCTCAGTAATGCGGTTAGCGCCTGATGATCTGTGAAGAGGGTGAAAGGTCGTCCCCAAAGGTAGACATGCCAATGTTCTAGCGCCCAAATGCACGCAAGGGCTTCTCGTTCCCCAGCAGAATATTTACGTTCTGCTGGTGAAAGTGTCCTTGAAGCAAACGCAATAATTCGCAGTTCGGATCCGTTTGCTTGTTGGAGGACTGCGCCAATGCCGTATGCAGATGCGTCCGTCGTAACGAGGACTGGCAATTCTGGGCGGAACATAGAAAGTGCTCTGCAGTGGGCGATTAGCAGCTTGATTCTTTCGAAGCACAGCTGAGCTTCGTTTGTCCAAACGAACGCTTTCTCACCACGCAGTAAGTCTCTTAGTGGCTCTACTTTGTCTGCGTAGTTGCGAAGGAACCTAGCGTAGTAGCCAGCAAGTCCCAGAAAAGAGCGCAAGGAATGATGGTCCTTTGGCGCAGGTGCCTCTTGTATGGCCTTGACGTTTGCTTGTAGAGGAGTGACACCTTGTGGAGTGACGGTATGTCCAACGAAAGTCAATTCCGTTACTCCGAAGACACACTTGTCATTTAGCTTCAGACCAGTGTCTGAAATGAGCTGTAGAACCCTCAGCAGGTTCTTTGCATGGTCGTCTGAGTCAACACCGAAAATGATGATGTCGTCTAGATAGCAAAGAACTCCCGAACATCCGACGAAGATGTCTGACATCAATTTTTGAAAAGCTGAGGGCGCTGACGCCAGACCAAAGCACACTCTCTTGAAGCGGTAGAGGCCATCATGGGTGATAAAGGCGGTAAGGTCGCGGCTCTCAGGTGATAAAAGGACTTGATGGTAAGCTGATGTTAAATCCAGCTTGGAGAATACCTTGGCTCCATTCAAGGCATTCAGCTGTTCTTCCGTGTTTGGTAGTGGAAAGCAGTCGACGACGATCGCTTTGTTTGGAGCACGGAGATCCACGCAGAGTCGTAGTTTTCCGTCCTTCTTTCTTGCAACAACAATGGGTGATACCCACTCAGATGCGTTGATTGGTTCTATTATGTCCATGTCTAGTAACCTCTGAAGTTCCTTAGACACTTCATCTCGAACCGTCAGCGGCAATCGACGGAGTTTAACCGCCACAGGAGCGACTTCTTTCTTCACCTTAACTTGGTGCTCGTACCCTTTTGCAAGACCTATACCTGAAGTAAACAGGTGAGCATAGGTAGAGTCCATGATAGTTTTTAAATCTGTGGAAATCGGTGCTGAGGTTTCCATGCACTGCAGTGTAGATCCCTCAATGTGAAGTCGCACTGCAGAAAGTCCATCCAGTCCCATCAGGGTTGTTCCTTGTGTCACGACGTAAAGCACAAGTTGGGCTGAAGAACCTTGGTAGGTGACTGTTGTCACAAAACATCCAAGTAGTGGGATGCGTTGCCTTGAGTAGTTTTGTAGGTGTACTGCAGCTGGTTGGAGTGGATGCTGACTAGAAAATTTCTTCTGGTAGATGTCGTGAGAAAGGATAGAAACTGCAGAACCAGTGTCAAGTAGTAATTTGACATTTTGCTGTTCTACCTGCATTGTCACGTAGATTCCGGTATTGCGAACTTCTGCAACTTCCAAGACTTTCGTGACAGGATCAGTTTCTTCTCTTTCTTCAAGCGAACTGAAGTTCCTGGTACTCACCACCTTCATTGCTGACGCTGTGCCGCGACAAACAGAGCTCAAGTGACCCTGCTTTCTGCATTTGGAACAGGTTTTGTTCCTTGCTGGACACGTTGCAGCATTTGCAAGGTGATCTGCTGATCCGCAGCGGTAGCATGTTCTCTGATGTTTGGCTGATGCGTCAACGCCTGGTTGGAATTTGAACTTCGAGTTCTTTCCTCCGGCTTTGCGAAGTTGCTGTACAACCGCAGGAGCGTCCTTTGTTGTTTGTACTTCTTTTTTGGACTGTTCCACACTGCGGGCCAATTTCAAAGCTCTTTCGAGGGTAAGAGCAGAACCTTCCAGGAGGAGTCTTTCATGAACGTGAGACATGGAAGCTCTTTCTACCAGTTGGTCACGTATTGCTTCGTCGGACGACGAGCCGAAATTGCAAGTCTGAGAAAGTCCCCGTAATGCAGTGAGGAATTCATCAATAGTTTCACCAGGAGCTTGTGTACGCTGGCGAAACTTGCGGCGTTCTGTAATGACGTTGTACGTCGCGGCGTAGCGTGCCTCCAGAGTCGCAATAGCATCCTGATACACGTCAGTAGTAATGGTAACACTTGATGTGGATACAGCATCACTTGCCGTGGACGTCGTTGCAGTAGGGAGTGTAGTAAGAAAAGCGGCAGTGACGTGAGGCAACGTGAAGAAGACTCGCTGTCCTTCTGTTCCTAAGGCATGTAGTAGCAGTGCCTTTTTTCGTTTCGGCGTAAGAGATGCCTCATCGACGCAGTCGAGGTAATTCTCGAACATGCGTCGCCATTGGTCCCATAGAACCGCGGGTCTTCCATGCCGTTCAAGAAAAGAAGGTAGCGGCGGCAGCGTTGCGTGACTCATTCTTGTCTTCGCATGGTATGCGCTGCAGCATTAATGAAGAGAAATCCACTTTACCTCGTCGTCATTATGCGGTGTAGCCGAGTTAAATCAAGAAGGAACGCCGTCATTGAGATAGGTATTGCATCTTCTTCTTCGTCTTCTCACACTGACTACTTCTTCTTTATTCTCTTTCGACACAACAAGGTCCGAACCAGATTCGCAAGTTTCAGCACGAACCGATATTTTACTCAAAAGTTATAAGTGATTTTTTGAACATTTCAATAGAAAAAAGGGGCCATTTTCGCGCGTTTTCGGTTTCTGGTGCCATACAGCTCTTTGCATTCGAAAGTTCCGTGGGCCGCCATTTTCTGGTTCACGTTTTCAGAAAATAATTTTAAAATTTGTAATAAAATATTGGTTCGCGCTTAAACTACGGCATCTGGTTCGGAACTTTAGCGCTACTTTTGGACAAAGAGTGAGTGTTCAGTGATGCGTATTTTATGTTCTTGGGGAAACAAACCCTGCATTTTTTGGGGGGGACACCCTGTAGATAAGGCTCATCGATAAAAGCTTTAAATACTCACGACATTAGATTTGAGTTAAGCCCTTCCAAAAATAGTACAGCAGAAAACAGGTAAGCTTCAGTGCTCTGCTGTCAGTTGATTTAATCTCTACTTTAGCGGTTTAATCAACAACTCTCTTATAATTTTCGTGAGCACAAATACATAAAACATTGTCATGCTACAAAAGGAGGGGGTCGCGAGGCCGTGGCTTAATCATAAATTTTTAATTTATTTAGGGGGGGGGGGGAGAGGATGGGGGGGGGGCTGAATCTTTATCTTTCCCCTGGCTCCACCACTTGCGCGAACGTTCATGCTACAATAAGAAATGAAAATGTAATTACCAGTTGTGTCTGCTGCGTGGATGTGATATCCCCCTCGCCGTCATCTTCACTATCATCCGACGACGTACTGAACGCCTCATCGCCCGAGTCATTGTTACGGATGAACGCGTCTCGTTCGCAGTCATTATCAGCGATGTCAGGAGTTCCGTCTTCATCAGATCTCGTGACTTCCTGCTGTACATCGACCTCCTCGTCGATTAAGCCGTTGTTCTCCTGCCGCTATTGCTGCGTGGCTAACCACTTTTGTCTGAATTTTGTGCCTTTTGGCACTGCACATCTGGCATCCCACGGGTAGTGCTGCTACTGTCTCTTGGACATCTCGCAGTCTTGAAACGCGGCCGGGGACTGACCGGGTGAATATTCTGCACACAGAAGCACTACCCTACACATATTGCGTTTACGACAATTGATTTAAGTTGGATTAGAAGGAAGCTAGGTCATCACTTTCATAAACCAACGGCGTCAGATGTGAAATGGAGCAATGAGTCTAGTGTGCTACATCCATTGATCTCTATAACTGAGATGCAGAAAAAAATCATTTTAGTTGAAAGAACAGACCGTTCGCGCTCTCTTCCCTCGACTAAAAGTGTTTTCTTTCCTGCACGTCAGTCTTAGGAGTTAAACAGACATACAAAAAGAAACAGACAAAGCGAAACGAACGAAATATTGTCTGGCCACCTCTTTTAACTAGCCAACATGCATTTAGCCGATCCAATCCAGTCCAATCAATGCGCACTTTCTTGTTGTTTAGGGCGTCTTGTGTCTTCCATTTTATATGTTCCAGTCTTCCTTTGTCGGTAAATATTTTTGAACGAATCTCGCGAAGCGACCAGCTGCATCTCATCATGACGCATATCCTTTTAAAGTGGTGCAAAGAGCCAACATGGGACGTTTACCCAGTTAGGGCCCTTGAGTCCGCCGAAATCGCAGCGAAATTGGTAAAGCATCCTGATTACTTCGGAAGCCCCGCTGTGAAACAGCTCATAAGGTGCTGCAAATGAACCGGCATACGCTTTTGGGATTGATTAAATAGCTAAAACGATAGCTAACACTATCTCTAAGTGTGTTTGTTCATGCCTTGTTCCCTTAGTGTGAAAGCCTGCCTATGATTTAGCTTATTTCTTCTTCGCTACGTTTGATACTAATGATGTTTGTTGGTATTTATATTAATAATGTTGTAGATATTACACGTGTGTGTATGTGTGTGTGTCTTTGTGTGTGTGTGTGTTTTCCCTCTTGTGCTGTAAAGGGGGGGGGGGGGGGCAGAGGCTTGTCAAGCAACACTGAGTTGCTTTTTCCTCTGTCTCCCCTCTCCAAGTGGAGATAAATAAAGATTACGAATTTGAATGTGCTCTGTAAATGCCTTTTGTGGCGCTGCCAGTAATTTATGGTAAGCAAGTCAATGAGGCGGTGTAGACGGTGCCAGGGCAGTGTCCCGTGGCTCTCGGTAGGAGGCAGTGACGCGCGAGGCGCATAATCACAAGATACTTTCACAGCGCTGGATTGACAGGAATGGTCCATAGCGTTCGTTACGGATCAAAGTGAGGGGAAACAGAGTGTAGTTCTTAGAATTAGCTGTCACTGAATTTTCTTGTGTGGGCCCGCTTCTCTGCTATGCTTCTACATAGTCTTCTTTTTAGATGCGGAGCATCTCTTGCTCGGGTCTATGTCCCGCGGCGTCGGTGTTGTAGTCGGCACTCGAACTACGCGCGCGCAACTCTCCTCCTTCCCTCTCTCCAACAGCTGCGCGTTACTCTCTCCGCTCTCTCTCTCTACCAGCTGCGTGCACTGCTCGTGCGTTCGCTTCTCCTCACACCGCGCGCGCACGCGCAACTCTCCTCCTCTAGTCTCCTCTCCTTCAAGTGTGAAAAAAAAAAATAAACCGCGAGCGGCGAGCGTTCCAAGTTTCTCTGCCGCGAGCCGCAACGAAGGCTCACGTAGGGGGTAACGCTAGGGCAGTCGGTGGCGCCATCTCTCGACGTCAGCACGCAACTGACTCTTTCCTCGGAACCAACACGATGCTCCGCATCACCCCATGGTTCCCCTCGGGAAGATGGTGTAATTTTTTCTCTCGTATACATGGCTTGAATTGATATCATGTCAGCCGTGCCATGCTGCTGTGCCCGTACCTCCTGCAGGATACATTTCGCACCATCGAATTCGTTCTTCTCGGCATTGCCTGCCAAAAAGAACAGAATCAATGGTGAAAAATGTATCCTGCAGAATTTACGGGCAGAGCAGTATAAAACGAAAAAATGGTGACTGGTGCGGTGCCATGCGCATGCGACCACGCGCAAGTTTTCTATAGGGAGCGTGCCACACCTCAAGGAGGCGCGCCGATCCAATTGATGTGCACGCCAAATGACTCTGCTGAGAGCTGCACTGCGGCGCCACTGTCTTGTCGCACGCTTCCCATTATCACTCCAGAGCCAATGAGATTGTGGCATTACTCTATATGAACGCTGAACAAGGAATTGTATAGCGCATGAGCATGATAAGCCCTGCCATTCACACTGAAAAAGTAAGAACGATAGGACTTATATTGTTTTTTGCGCTGCCTAAATCCTTCTTCGGCGTTCATAATGAGTGACGCCGCAATTTTATTCACTGCGGAGTGATAATGAGAAGCGTGCGACAAGACAATGGCGCCGCGGTGCGGCTCCCAGCAGAGTCATTTGGCGTGCACATCAGTTGGATCGGTGCGCCCCTTTGGGGTGTCGCACGCTCCCTATTCGCTGATTGTGGGGAAGTGTCGCTGCATATAAATTGGACTCTCATCAGTTGGTTTCCCAATTTGAAAAATGCACAAATACCCGGCAGACGTCGTAGCAGGAGCAAGTTTACTGACATAAAATAAAAAAAAACATCAGCAAGATCTTTATTTCCTTTACTGAAGGTATAAGTTTTATATAAACCTTTCCAGCACTTATCAGCGAGGCGAAAAATGCTGTGTCTCTGGACTGTTTATACATGTGCAGAATTGAGTGGCTTGAATTGACGTCACATCTGTCTTCGTTGTTCCGTACCATGCTCCGACGCCCGTACCTTCTGCAGCAAACATTTCGTACCGTCGTATTCGTTCTTCTTGGCAAGGCTTGCCGAGAAGAACCGATTCTGTGGTTCCCAATATTTTTCGCAGAAGGTACAGAGTGCGAAACTGTTAGCGCGGAAAAGCGATCGCCGGTCTTCTGTGTTTTTCTCGTCGAACCGAAAGGTTGTCATTAAAGATATCATTGTTATAGAAAGAGCTCATTTATGGCTCTAATATGAGGCGTAAAATTGTGTGCCCACCAACACTCTTTCCTAATAAAATGCGAAAAGGCGCCGTTGTCTGGCTCGCGCTAACAGTGTCGCGATGTGTGCGGGCATGGGAGCATGGTACGGAGCGATTGCGTCTGGTATGGTACCACATGGCGTCATGCGCAATTAATGCACATTCGACAAAAAAGGGCTACTGTGCATGTTGAAAATGCTTTGCACAGCCCAGCAGAAAAAATAGCAGCGCACAAAAAATAGCAGCGCACGCTAGCAGGGGCGGCGCATCGAGCACACTTATGGTCTAGAGGTGTGGGTGTAAGTAACGCATGCAGGATGGGCATTCTCGTGTTGTGGAAGAAACTAGACTAAAACCTGCCTTCTCGTCAAATTGCCGCGACTGGGTTTGTGCCAAAAAAGCAAGGAAACTCGAGAAGATTAGCTTTCATGTGTTTTATGCCAGCTTGGTTTGTCCGCAACTGTGAATAGGTAGCGTGAAAAGGGAAATCGAAACACTGACGGACCTTAATTGTTTGTTTGAAAACACTTTGGGTTGAATTCACGAATGCTCGTGGTCGTCAGAATTGTTTGCTTTGTTCAAACATGAACGCAGGAAAACTGCCAAGTTGTTCAAACCACCTGCGGACCACGTTCAGTGCGTCTTTATGTTCAAACGGCTGTCCGATTTTTCAAACGGCTGTCTGGTCGTTCAAAGTGCCGTCTGCTTTTTCCAAGTCGTTCAAGCAACACCGGCCAGTAGACCAAACATTGCAACAAGAAGTAAGTGTGGGCCTCAAAAAAATTTTATGTTTGAAGGTTGCTTGTTGTGAGTTCACTTGGCGTAAACAGTATATGCAATGAGATGTTGATCATTGTTACCAGTGGTCATCACCGACTTGTTATGCCTGATTTACATGGTTTGATTCTGCTTGCCATTTTCAATGTCGACGTCTAGCATCACAGCCACCCAGGTTTTTGCAGCCCGAGCAACGTCACGACTGAAAATGGGGAGCATAATCTCATCATGTGAATCAGCCTTTGCGTCCCTTCTGCGGCGTTCAGACGGAATGAATTCCAACACGTCACATACGTCAAGGTGAAGTCGCATCCTCTGCCAAAACTGATATTAAAGATGCAATTAGCTGCTCTTTAGCAGAGGCCCAGTGCGTTAGCCTACGTGAGTCAAGCAACATCAGGCGATGAGCGGTTTCCGTGAGCCTCTAATACAGTGGTTCGCAAACGGTGCTCCGTACATCTCATGGGGTACTTGAGACCGTTCAATGGTGTTACTGAAAAGTAAAACAAAAACGCCCTAAAACAAAAAAAAGAGAAAACCTCCCATATGATTGCACAAGATATGTGATGCTGAATGCATTTGGAGTCCCCACACAGCCTCTGAGTGGGTCTGGTGCGTAAACTATGCAATCAAGCTGTTCTGTTTTGCGCAGCATCATCTTATGAACGTGCCAAATGCTAGCAATGTCCCTGCAGATAGTGTCTTCTGAGCAGAGAATGAACACTACTCACTAAAAGACATGCAAGAGCGTCCATCGCATACCACAGCACACACGTGACGTCGTCGTCGCAGTACAGTTGATTATCACCATATTACACACCATATTAAAAAAATAAAATAAAAACATGTAATTCAGAAAACTGACTGAGCTAAAAAAAGTTACGATCCCAAGTTTAAATATATTGACCGGAGTTGCCCTTTAATATGAGCCGGTATAAAGATATCAACTTGTCGACGTCCAGAATGGATCCAGTGCATTCCGCCAGGGCGACTCCTCAAAGAGAAAAAAAGAGTGATAAGTTTACGCAGCCCAAGTACGTCCTTGGTCATACTCACTGACGCCTGGCAAGTAGCGAGTGCTCATAACCTGGGGACTCTGGGCATGCGGTCTGGGTGGTGGAGCGGCCAAGTGACGGCTCTCAGGGGCACACGGCACATACTACTACATTTTTAGAGCGCAGCTCTTAGGCGCCCGTTTCCGGCTTGAGCGGCGTCGCCGTCGGCGTCGCTGTCGCTGTCAGCTTCGGCGTCGGCGTAACCGCGCGGTGCATTATGGGTAAGTTTTCCTGCTAAATTTAGCGGAAAATTTTCCCCTCTAAATCTAGCGGAAAAACGTTCCACGCTATATTCAGCGCAAAAATTTGCCCGCTAAATTTAGCGCGAAAATTTCCTTGCTAAATTTAGCAGAAAAAATTCCCATTTAGTGGAAAATTTTCCCCTAAATGGGAGGCGACCAGGAGAGGAGGATTGGCATGGACTTCTCTCCCTACCTTCCCCTCTTGCTCCTCAAGAGCTGCGCTGTAATTCGGCGTTACAGGGGATTGTAAACGTCTTTCAATTTTTTTACACAGAACCATTAAATTCTAGAGTGTGGTGCACATAAGAGTGTACGACACTCTTACGTGTAGAGCATTGTTCTTTGCACTAATTCTGCACATTGCGAATCATATACATTAATAAATCTCCAGTTTACCTGTTTTTCGATTGGTCCTTACAGAAGCCATACTTTGGACCAAATAAATACTCCTGAATTTTTCCTTTGTAGCTGCTGGCGAACTTTCAAAAAACCTAAAAAGCCTTGTAAAAAAACAAAACAAATTGGAGCGCAGGGAGCCAGCTGTTGCTGCTATAGCTGCAGACGCCGTGGCCCAAGTCGTGCAAACTAAAATGGTTGGCTTCTTTCTGTATTTTATACATCGAGATTTGAGTACAGATAATTAAATAACTTATTTTCGAGGCACACAAAGGCTGAGTACACTGCACGCTACTTTTTGAGGCTCTGTATATAATCAAAGAAAAGTAAATAATCATATCTTGGATACCTTGCACTTGCTTGCTGATTGATCAATTTCTTCAGAGTGAAAGCTTCCTCTATTTATTATCTATCTTACCTGTTAAAAGGTGGAGTGAAGAGAGGCAGCTAAGGCAAAATATTTGTTCCTGGAGCACAAGGTCCACTTCAATTGAAGCAGATTAACATCACCTTCATGTTTAGCTCAATCTGTTTTACTCTGTTTTACTTCCTAGGGTGAGAGTCTGGAGCATCGTGAAATGTGAAAAAACAAGACACCCACGTGTTACAAAAACTTCTCAGCCTTTGTTAGAGATCGGACCACAGACCTCTTGCTTTCTCATCCGATGTTCTACCCCTGCACTAGTGAAGTGGCTTTCGCTAATATCCCTACGGTTGCCAAGTGCTTGTGTTGCCGCAAAAACGCGGTCACCTTAATCGTGGGACGAGTCAAGTGATCACTGAATTACGATAGCTTGTGTTCCCATATTATCTCTATGGTAGTTACAGGATCATGGAAGCTATAGTTAAATGATGCGATGGTATCATGTGATGTCACTTGACATGGTCATAAGATGTTGGTACACTAAATGGCGTGGAATCATATTTTATGGTAACATGTCCCATCGTTGCAGGAACCTCGTGACTCCTAGTGGGACTAACCACCGCATTATGACCCATTGTCATGAGTGACAAGGTGATCACACCACCAGACAAAGGATCATGAGCCAGCACAGATGCCCTTAAAGGACACATGCAAAGAAAAAAAACATTTTTTTTAAACAGCTTAGATGGAAAAAGGATATTATAAAACGATTTTACAACGAAGAAAAAAAATTTTTAGAGCTATATTTACGGCGCTATACGAATTTGTAGTTGGCGCCCGCTGGAGCCGCCGCTGGTCACGTGGTAGGTCCGCGCGCCGCCGCCCTGCGTCGCCGAGCCGTAAAGCGACGCCGCCGCCGCACGCTGAGCGTTGTGCGAACGCCGCTTCAACGCGTTTCTCCACGCCGCCGTCGCCGCCGCCGCAGAAATTCGTCTGGTTCGGGGCGCCGCCGCCGTCATCTGACCGGCGCACAGGTCGATCACGTCTGCTTGCGCTTTTTCAGGAGTTTCCTTTGGGCTCTAAAAGTTACTTATTCATCTTAGTTTTTTGTTATACTTCAAACAAAGATGAATAAGTTACTTTTAGAGGCCATAGGAAGCTTCCGAAAGAGCGCGAGCACCACGTGACAAATATGGGCCCGTCACGTGATAAATAAGGGCCACTTTTCCGCGGCGCCCGCGGGCGCCAACTACAAATTCGATAGCGCCGTAAATATAGCTCTAAAAATATTTTTTCTTCGTTGTAAAATCGTTTTATGATATCCTTTTTCCATCTAAGCTGTTTAAAAAAAATGTTTTTTTTCTTTGCATGTGTCCTTTAAGCAAATTCGATTGCTTGTCATAGATCAGTTGCAAAAGTTTCAGCTTGTCTCGATACGAGGGCAGCGAAAAGCACAGTGCATTCTCTGTTTCAAATTGGGACTTTTGCTGCTTCTGAACCTGCTAGAAAAGGCTGAAGTCCGCTTCCACCTTTACATCCTGAAACAACTAAAGGTGGATAATTGAGACAAAAAACATATTCATGTGTGTTACACGTTGTTATTTTTCTAGCTCTAATTTTGCCTTTTTGTTTTGTTCTTGTCAACAAACTTGCAGGAGAACATTGGGATTGGAGTCATGGTTCTCGCAATGCTTCTGTCAAAAATAAAAAAAAATACTACGCATCTCAACTAGACAAGCTGGCGAGGCACTTGGTGGTATTGTATTCAGAGTGGAGGAGAGGCGGGGAAGCCATTGATTGGCAAGGCGTGAAATTCATAAAAAGACATCTCTGCAAAGGAATGCATCGACAAGGAAAAGATGGATGCCATCATCAGTTAGTCCAGAAACTTGTATGGCTAATTTTGTTTCGTTCTTATACCTTGCTTAGACTTTGAGCTCTTATAGTTCTACTCTGAGTGAACCACTGTTTGTGTGTAGCTCAAAATTAATAAATAAATACTGCTTTTGATTTTATGTGCCCAAATGGTCTAAAATATGTAACATAATTCTAAAAACAGTCATCTTTTTGCTCTTCTTCTCATTGTTTTTTTTTAATTAGATATTTTAGTTTCATCTTATCTATTATTTCTCAGTATTACCAGCTTTTTTGTCTAAGTATATTTCTAGTTACTTAGCTGCTGCTTTAGTAAACTTAATATATATGTTTCATGTTACAATTAGCAAAAAAAAAACTGATTCTAGCTGAGTGTACCGTTTTTTTCTTCCCCAGCCTATGTCTGCTGCCAATGCAGGGTGCACGACACCAAGATAAAAAAAAAAAACAGCTTGAGCAATATGCTGCCGAAGGAGCCCAAAGAGTAGAATTGTAGTACTGTCACTAAAAAAATTAGGTGAAGTCTATTGGAAGGTTTTTAACTATCAGCAATATTTAAGTACTAAAATGACGTATCAGAACCATCTTAAATTTGTTGAAATTATCTAATGTAATCAAAAGTGTCTAGATGTTAGTTTTTTGTAGGGCTACAAATGCAATGGAAGGGCAGCAGAAAAGTGTTAGTAGATGGCATAGTGTCAACGGCAAATCTGCAGTATAAATTTCCTCAAAGTAACCAAGAAATGTGGGACAATGTTCACTAAACTGAAAAGCTAATGAAAAACTGTTGACATGCAATATCTTTTGTGTCTCTTTTCGACTGAGTCAACAGACATCTTGTGATGCCTTGCAGTTGAAAAAGCTGCAGCAAAAGTCAACAGGAAATATTGAATGTCAAAAGCTTTTCAGCAAAAAAGCCTCAAAGAATGTTTGTTGACTTTCAAATGATAGGTGGGCCAATATTCTATATAAAGTCAACATACATTTTTACGCTTTCCTTTTGAAAAGTTGTTGACATTTAATATTCAATGTAGACTTTTAAACAGCTTTTCAATAGGAAGGCACCACACGATGTCTGTTGACTTTGAATAGAAAAGTAGATTAATTTACGACATGATGTTAACAGACTTTTTCTAACACTTTTCTGTTAAAACGCTGTTGACATTCAATAGGTCCAGACTTTTTCCAACATATTTTGAAAATAAAAGCATCACGGAAAGTCTGTGGACTTTCAATAGAAAAGCGGGTCAATATTTAACAGCAAGCAAAAAGAAAAGCTGCTGACATTTTATATCCTCTGTTGACTTTTTCAAACAGCTTTTGAATAGAAAAGTGCCAAAATTTTTGTAAGAGACACTCTGCTTCAGCGCAAGCGCTAGCGAAGCAGAAGCTTTAAGACGACCGCAACAAACTTGGACTTGCACTCGCACGTGCCCTCCTGAAATAATAGCGCCGTTTTGGACAATATCGTCATGTTCGTAGCATCGGTATTTTTCGCACTGATTGTGGAACAACCCGGGGAATACTTTTTTTGGCATTCCCAGGGAGACGAGGAGAGCGCGTGCAACGTTAATCACTGCACAAAATGAGAGAGGGCAGACGTGCGCGTACCTTGTGGCTTCTTTGCCAAGAAACGTTTACTCTGAGTATAGGTTTTGCGATTCGAATGCTTTAAGTAGGGTGGTTTTGCTCTATGTGCGTTTTACAATAGCACTACAGTCCATACTTCAATTCACGCGTATCCGAACTGTCGACAAGGGCATTGGTGCAAACACGGCGTGGCCTTAGAGAGTGCCTTTTATGCGCGAGTTATCGTATAATTAAAATTATTCTGCCCAGCTAGGCAGTGTTAGCCATGCAGACATCAGAGAGGTAAAGAGCAGAGAAATACCGCAACCCTAAGAACGAACTGTGATGTCGAAGCATGCTTTATGGATCACGCGCCCGGAGCCCTTCCGTGTGCACGGTCACCCAAGGTAGCCCTTCGCTAGACTAATGATTGACAAAAATACTCACAAATCTCATTCTTGCAATTTCTCGATCGTGTTTGTAGAGGTATATTTGGTAAGGGATCCGCACCAGGCTCGTATAACGTTCTTTAGTCAAGTTAATAGCGTGTTGACATAGCGGATCACTCTCTGAACTGGGTAGGGGCGATAACACCCTTATACGCACGGCGGGAGCGCTGAGAGTCAGGGCGTCACCAAAGTCACAAGGAGGAGGCAATCCTAAAATTTGGGCTTCTCCGAAAACTTCTAGCCTTTTTTTATACTTCCCGCCAGTCCGCTTTTCGCAGTCGTAGTGTCATCTTCAAAATGTTAAAAGACGGATTACAAACCTATTTTAACGTTGCCCCTTTCTATCATTTAACGTATTTTTACTACAAATATTATATAAAATGCACTCCATAGGCTCGGTTTTCCAGTGTATACTGGGTGTTTTTTCTAGAATTAAAAGTAGCCAAAAATTTAGGATATCAAAAGAACACGCATTTTGACCAGCATTGGCCGATGACTGGCGATGTTATTTTGGCCAATGGCCAGAGTGGCCATTCAGCGGCGAATTGTGGCCCACGTCTGATAGCTAGTGGCCATTAGACAATGGCCAGAGAAATACCAGTCATCGAACAACTGCTGGCCTCTTTCTGGCTGCTGGCCAGAGGACTGTTTCCAGCAATTGGCCAATTATTGGCCAAATCTTCCTTGAAATAAACTTTATCAACCTCGACGGGCATCAGGGCACAATATTAAACAAACATTTATATCTATAATTAACATTATGTACAAAACCCCGAGACTGGGGGGGGGAAAGGGACAACACAACGCAAAGTCTCAAACACAGGTGAAATTTATTGGACAGAATATCGTGATTAGTAGAAATAAATGAACTGCGCAAAGGACGAGGACAGAGGTAGAAACGAGTACGACACACGGAGCGCAGACTTCCAACTGTTTATTTGGCGCAGACACAACAGTATATATAGTAGCAGCAATCAGTTTGCGGCGAGACAACACAGTATATATAGCAGCTGCAATCAGTTTGTGGACATCTGCCTGTACATTGTTTGAAAGGCGGTTGTCATCCTGATTTGCAAAGGACACGTGTTCTCGCAAGAGCAAATGAGGCAACGGAAAGAAAACTCGTTGAAGCCTACTTCATTAAAAAGAAAGGTCACGACTGCATAAGCATGCAATCTGTTTCACTATCAGACAAGGAATTTTCTTTTTTGAATGGTCATGTTTAAACCTTATTTCGCCGCAAACTGATTGCTGCTGCTATATATACATTTGTGTCTTAGCCAAATAAACAGTTGGAAATTTGCGCTCTGTGGGTCGTAATCGTTTCTACCTCTGTCCTTGTCCTTTGCGCAGTTCATTTATTTCTACAAATCATGAACCAACTAGCCCGCCAAAAGGTGTTACTAGAATATCGTGGTTTTATAGGGCACAGGTGCCCGGAAAACCAAAAAAGAATGAAAAGGAGAGAGGATGCATTTCTTTTTCCCGAACACACAAGAGAGGGAGGACATTGACCAATAGCCACACCGGTACCGTTCTAACTCAAACAAAAACAAAAAAGGGGGAGGGGGAAGATCTTTTAACCCACCTCGGTGAGGTCCTGATAACATCACAAAAGAAAGGGCTGCAAAATGGTGACCCATTAGAAGAAAGATCGAACATGGACAGAAGCGAACTATCCCCGACATTTGTCAAACCCGAAACAAAGGGGCGGGGGTGAAACTTAAACCCGAACAAATAACATCCTACACAAATATAAAGGTGACCTCTAAACAATCAAATTTGTATAAATCTTTTCAACTCCGTGTCCAAATTAAAAGACGGCCTATTTACTGCATTTCCGTGGCTAATAATAGTGAGGGACTCTTTTACCAAGCGTTTATAATTCTCTCTCTCGGTCAACATAACCGATGTGGAATTCCATAGAGGTACTCAATTATTACATTCTAACACATGTTTTGACATTTCTGAATGTGTATCTTTGTTTCTAATACAACGTTTGTGTTCAGTTAAACGATCATTCAAACACTGCTCGTTTGTCCACTGTAACATAACCCACATTGGACAAACGAAGCGGTGTTTGAATGATCGTTTAACGGAACACTAACGTTGCATTAGAAACAAAGATCCGTATTCAGAAATGTCAAAACATTTGTTAGAATGTAATAATTGTGTACCTCTATGGAATTCCACATCGGTTACGTTGACCGAGAGAGAGAATAATAAACGCTTGGTAAAAGAGTCCCTCACTATTATTAGCCACGGAAATGCAGTAAATAGGCCGTCTTTTAATTTGGACACGGAGTTGAAAAGATTTCTACAAATTTGATTGTTTGGAGGTCACCTTTATATCTGTGTAGGATGTTGTTTGTTCGGGTTTAAGTTTCACCCCTGCCCCTTTGTTTCGGGTGTGACAAATGTCGGGGATAGTTCGCTTCTGTCCATGTTCGATCTTTCTTCTAATGGGTCACCATTTTGCAGCCCTTTCTTTTGTGATATTATCAGGACCTCACCGAGGTGGGTTAAAAGATCTTCCCCCTCCCCCTTTTTTGTTTTTGTTTGAGTTAGAACGGTACCGGTGTGGCTATTGGTCAATGTCCTCCCTCTCTTGTGTGTTCGGGAAAAAAAAGTTCATCGTCTCCCTTTACCATTCCTTTTGGTTTTCCGGGCTCCTGTGCCCTATAAAACCACGACATTCTGTCAAATAAATTTCAGTTGTGTTTGAGACTTTGTGTTGGTTGTCCCTCCCCCCCCCCCTTCCCCTTCCCCCCCCCCCCCCACCAGTCTCGGGGTTTTGTGCACAATGTTAAACATTCACCAGCTTTTTTGCGCCCTAACGTTTTGTTCGTATATCTATAATTATTTAAATTAACTGAATAAATTTTCAACTCATTTTAGCTGTCTTGTTAAATATAAAAAAAAAAGTTTGCAGCCCTTCGTTCATATAGGCCAGACTAGTAAGATACGTGAGAAAAAAATTGTTAGAGTTGTAACGAGGCAAATTTCTGTAGTTGCGGTAGCACGAACGCGAGCCAGAGACGTCAAAAAAAGTAAAACGTGCGAAGAACACCGCCCCTGAAGTCGGATTTGCGTGTCACACTGCTCTGCCTCCTCCGTCTGCTGCAACTATTTCTGTACTGATCACACCCAACACCCCTTTCGACGTCGCGAACGACAGGGTACACTTTGCAATATGTTTATTGTGGTACAAATATATCGTGTTTAGAATAGAGTACGAAAACGAAAGAGCCGCACATAAAACACTCCAGACGACGAGCCGTGTCGTCAATATTGTCTTCTATGTGAGCTTTTCGTTTTTGTACTCTTATCAAAAATAAGCTAAAAAATCCAAACTGTGTTTTGTATTTCTTTCGAACTTTCCCACCTGTAACACATAATAATTTATTCCACGTAAGTTTAACCCGTTATTCCTCCCGTGACCTCGACGGCCGCCCCTGTGGTGAAGCTGCTCTTTGGGCTGCACAAGAAGGCAATGGTGTCGGCCTGTTCGACGGGTCGCGCCTTTCGCTTCATCGGAGTGACGGCCAGAAAGAGACCCTGTACTTCGACGGGCAAGCCGGCCAGCATGGGCGTGTCGGTGGGCCCCGGAAGGACGGCGTTCACGCGGATGCCCCGGGTCGCCAGCTCCTGGGCGAGCGTTCGGGTCAGGGAGACCACGCCTCCCTTGGACGCCGCATACGCCGCCAGACCTGGGAAGCCCCGAGGGGCGATGATGCTCGCCAGGTTGACGATCGAGCCGTCTGTGACGTTGTCCGCAAGCATGGTCCTCACCGCTGCTCGGTTTATCAGGAAGGTTCCCTGTGGGAAAGAAGAAAGGAGGCCAACAGAGGGCCATCACTTTAGAACCAAATAGAGACATCGGAACAGGTTGGGGGAGCAGGGAGGAGGGGGCAGGGATCGGTATTCCTTTCCTCCAGACATTTTCGAAATTTAAACAAACATTGCATGGAAGAAAGGGAAAACTGCCCCCCCCCCCTTCCCATTCCATCACCACCACCTACTGAATAGTTCTGACACTACTTGTGTCAGATACCAGGAGACAAGGCGTAGTTCATTAGGCGTCTACGTACTGAACATTGTGACCTCTCGAAAATAACCTGACTATATTTACGCAATTGTGATGTCCATGGGTTTCATCCGTGGACGTCATCGGGAGTCCGTGGCTGCGTCCCATGAACTATGTAGCCAAGGCACATCACGTGCATGTTGCTTTTTCTCTCATAAATGTCAATCGACAGGCTCAATGTCAAATGAAACTCTAGGTGACATATATTGGTGTTGCGCGGCAAAGGGGGAATTTGTTAAATATTCGCAGAATACTACAGAACACGATACTCTTTTTCGCCCTTACTCTCGTTGCTTGATGTATCAGGGGCTGAGTGGGATCCCGGCTTTCACGGCAAGTATCGTCGGGACGGCAGAAATTCCAAACTACAAGCGATGGGCAGCGATAACTTTATTTCAGCTGGAAGCCGTCGATCCTCCAGTCGAGCCGCAGGATTTTGCAGAAGAAATTCTGAGTCATCTACAAGACCGACAGATAGCCAGGCACCGAGGAACGTTTCCGGATCCGTTTCATCATTGAGATCGTTGTTTGTTTAAAGAGCCTGTGGCTCTTTCGACAAGAGCCACAGGGGGCGAAACTCTTTTTTCAGTTTAGTTCAATTGTTTTATTACCTTAAACGTACTCAAGATAGCACTTTTTATGAGACGGAAGTATTTACAATAATGTACACAACAATAAAACAAAAGAAAAACTCATCAAATAACACTGTACACACTCCACAAAAATAAATTACACATAGTTACAGTTGCGCACACAAGGACAGGGACAGAGAAGAGGAACACGTAGACGACAGACATGCGCACACTCACAAGTCATGTATTAACGAAAGAGGAAAAGAAAGTGGTACAGAACGCGGAATCCGCTCGAGCGTTGGCCACACAGGCACGAGGAACCACAGTCCCAAGGGCTCGAGGCAACGTTACTAGAACCCCCCAGTTGGGAAACTGCCATAGAGCCTGCTTTAAAAAAGTGGTTCCGATCCGTACTCGAGAGTCAGTCAGTCAACAACTTTATTGAACCTTATTAAATGGGCTTATGCCCAAAACGAGGGTTCGTTAGGGAGGGGAATAAGGGAGGGATCTTCTTTCCGACAATCGGGTCTTTAACCGATGCTCTATTTCTAGTGTCCTTAGAATCACTGCCAACTGTGTTTCGTAGTCCTCTGCGGCCAGGAGCACACACCAGGGAAGATCTTCGTCTTGATCGTCCAGTCTGCTTTGGAGCGTGGCTGGTATCGGGTTGCTCGGGCACATCCAATACGTATGCGCCCAGCCACCTTCGACACCACCACATTCCTCGCACTTGTCGCTGAAGAGATCCGGCCAGATTCTACTCAACATGCGGGGAGTTAGGGTGTTATGTAGCTGAAGTCTTCTCCACGTCGATTCTTGGGTTCGCGAGAGCCGCTTATGAGGGGCGCCCATGAACTTGCGCTGCATACGGATACTTCTTAGAATATCATTGTACGCTCGAGGGCCTCTGTCGTATGGCGAGGCCCCGTAGCAGTGGTCTCCGTCCGTTGTGGCTCGGCAGCTCGTCGCCCGGATTTGTTGTGCACGGGTTACGAGTGCGTGGGCCTCTTCGTTCCCCGAGTGTCCAGAGTGTCCGGGCACCCAGGTTAACGAGAATCTGGATCCTGTCTGCGGTGTCTTCTTCTGAAGGATCTTCCGGGCTGCCTTGCCAACCTTTCCATCACCAAAGTTCGAGATGGCCGTTCTCGAGTCTGAGGTGATTGTGGCTTGTTTGGTTCTGGATGTCGCTATGGTTAAGGCCAAAGCGACGGCTGCTTCTTCTGCCTCGTCAATATTCTCCACAGAGACGGAGGCCGTAGTCTTGTAGTTGGTGCTGCAAACTGCTATCACGTACTTGTTCCATGTTCCAGGGCACGGGCCTGCGTCCGCGTGGTAAACATGTTCCCGGTCGCCGTGGAGCTTGTCCAGCGCTTTGGCTCTGGCTTTTCTCCTGTCCTTGTTTCCCTCAGTGGCCATGTTTTTCGGGAGGGGCGGGACTCGTACCGAATCTTTCCATTCTTGGGATATTGCATTTCTACTTGTGAGGACGTGTTGTTCACCTTCCTTGATTCTCTGGAGAGTCCTGCGTCCCGTTTCTGTTCTAGAGAGCCGTAGGACTTGCGACTGCTTCTGTGCGGATCTCATTTCCTCGAAGCTGTTGTATATCCCTAGTTGTTCCATCGCTTCTGTAGACGTGGATGCTGGTATGCCCAGTGCTATCTTGAAAGCTTTCCTCACAATTCCATTGAGTTGCTTGATCGAAGCCTCGGTCAGGTCCATGTACGGCGCCGCGTACATTATCCTGCTGAGGACGAAAGCTTGGACCAGTCGGCATGTTCCATTCTCCTTCAATCCGTAGCTCTTTCGTGATACTCTTCTCACGAGTCTCGCTACGTTGTCGGCGTTTCTCTTGATGTCAGCGATGAGACTGCTCTGCTCCCTCTTGATGGTTACCGTCATGCCGAGGATTCGAACTTTTTCGGCTCTCGGTACGTCGATTTTTTGCAGCTTGAGGTAGAATTCCATCTCTTCTCTTAGAGCTCTCTGCGACGGTGGTCTGACTAGAAGCGCCGATTTTTCAGTTGCAAGCTCCAGACCCATCTTTGCAGCTTCTTCTTTGACAATTTCTACGCCGGTTTTCATCACTTTCCCCATGTATGGTGAGTGGTGCGCTGTCCAAATCGTGATGTCGTCAGCGTATATTGCGTGCTGCAGCCCCGCGACTTGCTCAAGTTTCCGCGACATTGGCAGCATAGCGATGTTGAAGAGGAGCGGAGATATTACTGCTCCTTGAGGAGTTCCGCTGCCAACATTTACTGGGAAGGTTTCGGACGTGTCTCCTTCTAGCTGAATGTTTGCCGTCCTGTCTGATAGGAACGAGCGAACATAGTTGTACGTTCGCTTCCCTAGTCCCAGCTCCGAGATTTGCCTGAGTATAGCCGCGTGCGATATGCGATCAAAGGCTTTCTTCAGATCGAGTGCTGCTAGGGCGGTCCATTTCTTATTGTCTTCTTCTTCTCTGAGCTGTATAAACACGTCCTGCGTCGACAGGTGTCTTCGAAACCCGAACATCTGGTGCGTAAACAGGTTGTTCTCCTCCATGTACTCTTGAACACGTACTTGAATGATGCGTTCCAGCAGCTTCCCCACGCAAGATGTGAGGGAAATCGGGCGCAAGTTCTCCAACATGAGTGGCTTGCCCGGTTTCGGTATAAAACAGACTGTGGCGTGTCGGAAACTGCTTGGAAGGTTTCCGCTGGTCCATAGCTCGTTAAAGTATTCCGTGATTCGCTCCACGGAATTGTCGTCGAGGTTTCGTAGCATGCGGTTCGTAATCTTGTCTTGGCCTGGTGCGGAAGTCGTTTTGAGTCCAGCCATGGCCTTTCTGACTTCGCTTTCGGTGATGGGCGCGTCCAACTTGTCGTTTAAGGCCCCTTCGTATTCCGCTGGAATCTCGGTATTAGATGGCGGAGATTCTAAGTATTGCGTCCTGAGTTTGTCGTAGATTTCTTCATCATTGAGGTCTCTGACGAGTTTCGCTAGGAGTTTGCGCTTCTCGAGTTTGGTATCTTCCGGCGCCAACATGCGCCTGAATAAGGTCCATGGACTCTTGGTGTGAAGCCTTCCCTGCAGTTCGTCACATATTTGCTGCCACTGTTGTTGATTTAATTTCTGAGCGTGTTCTTCAATCTCCTTACTGAGCTTGGCCGCTTTTTTCCTCAATTTACGGTAACGCTTTCCGGTGTTCCTCCATCGTCTGTATATGGAGCGGTAAGCTTCTAGCATATGCTGGAGTCTACTGTCCATAGTCCGGGCTTGGGTGGGATTTTCTACTTCGGTCGTAACAGACTCGTGATCTTCGACTAGCTGTGCGCACCATTCTTCGATCGTGTGCAACGGCCTGTCTTTCCGCTTCTGTCTGAACTTGTCCCAGTCCGTGCATTTCTGCGTTGGGAATTTTGCGCTCTTGTATCCGGGCAGGGGGACCCTCGTCTCGATGACGTAGTGATCGCTGCCGAGATTTTCACGCGTGTTCAGCCACGTGTAGTCATCGATGTTGATACCAAACGTGAGGTCCGGGTTCGTGTCTTTCTGAGCACTGTTTCCGATCCTGGTGTAGTCCGCAACTTCGTTTAGGAGAAAAGCTTCGTGCAACTCGGCTTGGTTGGCGATTTCCCTCCCCTTGGGTGTGTCCCTGTCGTAGCCCCATATGGTGTTGTGCGCATTGAAATCGCCCAGCACCAGTGCCGGATTTTCACCCGCTACGCGGCTCGTCTCCGCAAAGACCTTGGCGCATGCGCTCGTGGTGTCTTTGGGGTTCGAGTAAACGTTGCAGATGAATAAGCTTTTGTGCTTCTTTTTCTTCGGTATAATTTCCGTGACTATTGCTTTCACCGATTCATCCAGGTCTACTTCGTGTTGCTTGACTGGGAGATTTCGTCTGACGAAAGTATGAATCGTTTTTCCGGTTGGCTGAGCTTCTGCTTCGAATCTTGCGTACCCTGGCAGGTTACATTTGTCTCCAGATTCTTGTACCGCTATAATGTCCGGAGGAGTTTCCGTGTCCATGATCAACATCTTGAGCGAGTTGATCCGGGCGCAAAGTCCTCCGCTATTCCACTGCCACACGACGATGTTATTACTGTTGTCCATTGGCGCGCAGTTCGAGCCGCTCGAGCCGTTCGAATACGTTCTGGAATGCCTTGTCGTGGTTATCCATTCTCCGTTTCATTTCGTTGAGCATAGCCTCAAGCCTAGCTAGTCCCTCCAAGATGGCGTTCTGATTAAGCTCCTCTGTTCTTCTAACCTTCCCGGGCCTGCTGGTCTTGGTTTCGTCACTTGTCTGTACAGAGTTAACGGTGCTCTCCGAGTCTGTGCGCTTGCGCGGACGTACACTGGGCAGAGACGGAGGCGGTGCCATTTCCATTTCTTGGACTGTCGTCTGTTCATTAGGCGGTTCTGTAACCAGTGGGTTTGAGCCGTGCCTCTCCTTCTGTAGCTCCCGTAAGAGTTGCTGGTTCAGTCTTCTGAGCTCTTCTTGTTTTCGCAGGCTCTCCTCGTGCTTGCGTACGAGGTCTTCGTATTTCTTTTCGAGCTCCTTAATTCTAGGATTGGAGTCTTGCTTCTTCTTGCTTGCGCCTTTCTTCTTGCGGAGGGTTTGAGCGTAGCTCAGCTCCTCTTCCGAGTCCTCTCCCGCAGTAGTGACGTTACTCAGTTCTGGAAAATTCTTCTTTCCCATGTCTATTTTCGCCGTCTCCCGATCTTGTTCTGGAGTGCTCTTCTTCGGAGACCTCGGCTCGGGCAAAGGCTTGTATCTGTCCTTACATTCCTTTCCTCCGGTGTAGTGACTGCCGCCGCAGATGACGCATCTGGGTGTGCACGTATACTCTGTGCGCATGCCTGGAATTTTCCTGGGGAAGTCGTGCTCCTCGCCGCAGTTGGGACAAATTTGGCTGAGTCCGTACGGGCAGGAGTCTGCTCGGTGTCCCATCTCTCGGCACGATGTGCACGCTTGCTTTTTCTCTTGGTATAGGTGGTACCTATTGGCACAGCAGTAGAATACTATAAATCCAGGAAGTTCCGTGGTGTCGAGGGTGACGAGAATCGAGGTGGTCCGGCCCATCCTCTTCGCGTCGGATATAGGTACCTTGGGGTTCTCCAGTTTGAGTTGCTCGTAGATCTCCTGGTCCGTGAACGGGATAGAAATTGGGAGGCACTTGGAGACCACTATCCGTACGGACTCCTTTCGGTTGGCCGTGTACGCTTGGGTTTCGATTTCTGCTCCCTGGTACTTGAGGGTGGTGATACCCAGGTACTTCTGTGCCCTTTGCTTGTCGTTTGTCCTGATGGTGATCGTGTTGTTCATGGTGTTCTTCGTCACGAGGTCCGTACCGATCATGTCTCGAGGCGATACTCCGGTCGCGGTGGTGATCGCGGCCATGATTTCACCGATGACGGTAGTCTTCAGGTCCAGCCCTTTCGTACGAATGATGATTCCGTATGCTCTGTCCTCGTCCTTTATGGTGGTCCGGAACTTCCTCGACAATTTGGCTCGGATCTTCTTTCCACCCACTGTCTTCCATTGTGGCTTCTCTTTCGCCGCGTCTGTTTCCGGGGAGCTGGCTTGCTGCTCCTTTTCTTCATCACGCTTGATGTAGTTCATGAGTGTGGCTAAGTTCCGCTGCTCCCTCGTTGCGACCGCCATGCCGCCTTGTGAGGGACGGAGCGTTAGGCCTAGCGCTTGGCCGAGCGCTAGGCCTAGCCGCCCGACTTGAAATTTCGTCCGAAATAGGCTTTTCTTGCGGAATTTTCGTGTAAAACGACGATTACGTGGCTTCGCTATGTCGTTCGTTGATCGAAAAGAATTAAGACTCACCCCCAAGGGCCCAGGTTCCGCGGCGAAACGCCAAAAATCCAGGAGCGCAAGGGAGACGCGTCCGCACTGCTCGACGTTTCGAGAAAGTTCCAGAGCACAGCTGCAGCGCCAAATGGCGATCACAACGCCGCCATTTCTCCCGCAGCGGTCACTCGAGGAACTGCACGTGACATCTATTTTGGCTTTAATCGGCCATTTCGGAGCCAACGGTGGTTACAGGGGTGCCACCCCCGTCTCCCCAGCGGACGCGCCGCGACAAATCACCGAAGTTAAGATGCACCTAGGTAGGAACGCGCTACCTGAAATCCCCGCTGAGGCATGGTTGTATAAAAACAATATTAATTGTACTGCAAAACCTAGCAAACTAAAAATTTTAGAAAACATCACGCGCCCCCCATTTTGTACTAAACTCCAATAAAAGTTACTACAAAAAGAGTTTTTTCCGTTGGTTTTTACGTCTCTAGTAACGTTGAAACGAACGTATCCCGATTCAGTTAACAAAGCAGCCGTCCGGCGGCGCGTCCAGCGACGCCGGGCGAGTCGTGGTGAGTGAGGGGGGGGGGGGGGGGTACTGTTCGTGCATGCAGCGTCTATGACCAGTTCCGTAACTGAGCTAATATAATAACGTTGCGTATTATGTCACGTGTGACGTGTGACGTCACACGCATCAAACATTGCCAATATTTCCGCTAAATTTAGCGGGAAAATTTTTCCGCTCAATTTGGCGGAAAAGTATTTCCGCTAAATTTACCCTCGTGACGTCATGGTGGTACGAAACGTGTGATGTCGCACGTGATGTCACGTGTGACGTCACGAGGGTAAACCTTTCCCGCTAAATTCAGCGGAAACGTTTCCTCGCTAATTTTACAAGGAAAGGAAGAGGAGCATACGCTCCCCTCCTCCTCCTCAAGAGCTGCGCTCTAATTCGATGTTACAGAAAATCGTAAACGTCTTTAATTTTACACAAGTGGTAGCTTTGACGCACCGCCGCTTTTCCCAAGTGATTCATATTTCTAAGATATACTGATTTAGTGGTTCTGGACGACGATCTGCAAGTTTCTTAATTGCGATCGTATGCTTATCTTCGCGAATAAAAAAGTCCACCAACAAATGTTAGTTAATAAACTGTCTGATTGGGACGATCATTTTTTGATATTATATCCCCCTGGCCTTATAACTCAACTACACAGACAGCATTTCTGCATACTTCACGGCCTTTTAAAAAGGTTTTCAAAGCGTAAAAAAACAACCTATATATCCGCAGATACTTTGAAACAAATTATCTTTAAAGGCCAGACTATGGTTAACTTCTCGACCATAAGTCAGCAATCTGATTGGCATAATATTAGTAACTTGTCAACAGAGCGCAAGCAAGATATTGGTGTACTCTGCCACTTTCCTCAGATAGGCCATTGACGAGCACCAAATTTTACCCGCCACGGGTTGGCGTCCCGGATGCATATTAATACGAAACTATTAACTGTCCCCCATGAAGCGAGCCGACGTCATCAGTTTGAATCGCGCCAAACGGCACCTGAAATCCTTTCTCCACGTGAAGCCAGCTCCCAGCTATGAGACCACGCAAAAAGCCTAGACAACGGCACCCAGTTTCCTCTACCCCAGAGGAGCGGAGTAAAGTTGATGGATTTCGGCTTCAGTCCCATTGGCCGGCGCGCGTCGACGAGGCTCCCATTGGCCGCTGCGCGCGTCAGTTGCAACGACCGCCGCCCCACGGTGCTGCGTGTCCGTGCCGCGAGCGCGCCTGTAACACGCGCATACGTTCGCATTCACAACTCATGAGAAGTGCTTCGGTGTACCTCTAGCCTTTTTTTTTTTTTCAACACGCCATGAATGATGGTCGCCTTTGCATTCTAAGAACAGAACAAAATGAAGGTCAATAGACTGTTTGTGCTAACTGCGTCAAGCTCCGTGCCTTGGTAAAACATTACTAATCACCTTGAAAGAAGGCTGCACAAATTATTCTTATATTGTTATAAAACTGAAATCTCGTTTAGTATTTTTTATTAATTCCTGGTACATGGTTTATATGCGGACATATGAATATATTTCAAGACGCTGGACCTTTCATGTTTCACCATTTGCTTGAGCCTTCAGTGCTGTTGTATCTGTTAGTTATCGTTCGGCATAAGAGGTGGCGCCACAGGTATGGCTGCCTGCCCCCCTGTTTATAAATCATGTGACTCAGATATAAAAAGGGAATTCTGTTCAAAATGAGTGAACTGCATGCACCTCCCATGGCCCGGGAAAATAGGTAATGCACCAAATACAACAAGTGCCCTATACGAAACGGACTAGTCCCGAAAACATTTTGCAACATTTCAATCTTCAGTTGGTCTCTTCTATTTGTTGGTTTACTTCACCATGTAATTTTACGCCTAAGTTAATATTTTTGTCTGGTGCATGAAACCCCGACTCAGTTAACCTCACATGTAGCACCTGGGGCTAAAAAAACAGATTAGTTTTTTTTTTGTTTTGTCTTTTTTAACATGCGAAAGTAGGCGAACAGATGTTTGGTAGCAGATGGTGCTCTATATACTTGTTTTTCATTGAGTCCCATTTCAAAACGAAACTTATTGGGAGAGACCACAGTGACTTTAAGACAACTGAAAACGTTCTTTATAGTTGTTTTCGCAATATGACACACGCGATTAAAATATCGCAATTATTTGCGCACATTCGTATCGTCCATTGTTTGAAGGCACGAGGGCGTTTTAGAATAACGCAGAAAGTTTGATCGCACGTTAGCATTAAATTTAGCGCTTTTGTTAGCTCACGGTGCGGAAGAGAGTTTTTTGAATAGCGTTTCTTCGCAGCAACGCAGAGTCCAAGCATTTCGCGCTTACAACGCCACCAAGATAAAATTTAAGAAAACTGAGTTCGCACAGAATATTCTGTTATTGAAAGATGAAAAAAAGTCCTTGATCCAGAGTAATATTTTAAATTTGTCTAAATACGAAAATACGACGCCAGTGGTAACGGTCGTGACCGCTCGCATCCCCTCGGTGAGAGAGGTCGGGCATCTGCTCTTTGCCGGAAAGACATTGCACGTAGCAAGCTGAGTTTCTGGCGATCGTTGCCCACCTAGCTGGATCTTCCAAAACCTTTGTGGCGTGTACCTCCCGTAGGTGTGCAACGTTGTCCTATATTGGAAACCGAAGTCGTGAGGGCGCTCCACACGTCGCGCTCACGACGGCCGCCAAGGCGGCCGTGGTCCTTCTAGTCGTCATCTTGTAACTGTGTTTGTCTCGGATAAAAGAAAAGAGACCACAGGACGGAGACAAGACAAGACAACTTCCCCCATCTTCGCTCTTTATGTCACTTTTCGTTTATCCCTGTATCCTACGAGCGCGCTTCAATTGGTCCACTATCTCGGCTTTAGCCAACTTCTTGTGCATCTCGAATTCTCCTTGGAGCATCGCAAAAACGTCTTGCGTACGCGCGTAAAGCGCAAAACGCGGTTAGTGTTCTGCGCATGCGTGGTGGCGACGAGGTTACATTTTGCGTACGCTATTCTGTGCGTACTGGGGGAGAGGAGCTCGAGAGAATGGAAGGCTCTGGAAGGTCGCCGGGTTTCTCAGCCCGATTAGCGGTAGTGTCGCTTCATTTTAAGAACAACTACCAACTGTACACAAGGTACGCGTTGAACCCTCTGGTGAAGAGCGCCGTGGACGTAGACGTCTGAAAACTCGGAGTATCGCTAAACGTTGGTGATGTAGAACGTTTTACGTATACAACACAATTGCCTAGCAATTATACGCATAAGCATTTTTTGTTGAATTCGTGGCATTCCTTTCGACGAGACACCGTGTTATCCGAATTCTTAGGCTATCCGGTGTGTTCGTGAGCTGTTACGGTTAATATCATTTTAAGCGGGACATGGCTTGTGCTTTTCGATTGAATGCTGTTGTTTTTTTTTTTCAAGTACAATTATGGATTGCTCACTCTTTTTGAAATAGGCGTAATGTTTTTACCATTATTGTATATAAAATTATACTTTTAATCATATTTTCGTGGGCAGTCAAAAGCATGAACAGACACTAAAAGCACAAATCACTGGGCTATCACTAAACATGAAAGTTTTTACGATAACACAAAGAGCTGGAAACATGACGTTGCGTTTTAGACGCTGATTGATTGAGCATCGAATAACACTTTGGAGGTTTTAAGTACCAAATACACGAATGATAACTGGGTCGTTCCAGTGCGGGTCTGAGGGTTAATTTGGACCAGCTGGGGATTTTTTGGCTTGATACCAAGATTTCGGTCTGGATGAGAACACGTCACCCCAGGATCCGCAGGCCGGACTTAAGGAGAAACAGAGCACGGGACTCCGTGTCTTTATGAACACTAATTTCTTTTCTTGCATCGAAAAGTGCTCCCGAATATATGAAATTAAGAAATAAAATACTCCGTAATAACAACCCCGAATTTAAAGAAAAATAAATTCCCAAAAGCAGGAAAGCCTAGCCATAACAGTAATTCTTGTTGCCACGGACAGCTGACACCCTTCACGGCAGTGTGGTTGATTTATTGATCGCCGGATCGAGCACCGTGGCAGCCACCATCCTGTACATCCTCCTGCACTGCGCCGCCAACCCGGACGCGGTTCAAGCCAGGATCCATGAAGAGATCGACGCGGTGGTCGGGTCCTGCCGCAGCCCGAAGTGGGAAGACCACAACGGCATGCCCTACACCATGGCCGTCATTTGGGAAATGTATCGCTGGAAGACCGTCAGCACGCTAAACCTGCCCAGAGAGTAAGATGACTTCGTTTCCCAGTTAGTGTAGGAGTTTGGACAAAAAGTATGATTTTTTCCTGACAATTTAGGGGTTTCGAAAGCCAAAAAAAGCCAAGGTATTACCTATCTTGACTTTATTCGACCGAAATCTGTAGCAATTTTGGCCCTAAATCTTAAAACAAGTGCAGGGTTAGGCTTACCTCTGTGTTCGGTTGTCAGCTGGCTCCTTTGAGTCTTCATGTCCAAATTAGGCTTCCCAAGTAACATAGCTCTTTGGGCCAAATTTTAAATTTTAAATGGCAATTTAGGGCTTCAAAGGCCCCCAAAAAGCCAAAGTGTAACCTTACTTTACATGCTTCAGCCAGCGTTTGTGGCTATTTTGGTCCTGAATTGCAAAACAAGCGCAGGTTTGGGCTTAACTGCCTGGTGTTTCGTTTGTTATCTGACTTCTTTGAGCCTCAGCTTCAGAGGAAACGGCCGAATTAGGCTCCCCAAGAAGCACAGTTCTTTGAGCCAAAATTTAGATATTCTTTGATAGTTTAGGGCCTAGACGGCTCCAAAAAGCCAATGTTTAACCGTACCTGACATTTTGTTTGCCAGAGTTTGTGGTTAATTTGGCCCTAAATTGCAAAACATTTGCAAGATTGGGCTTAACTGCCTAATCTTGAAAATTTTTCGGCTGTTCTCTGGTTTTGTTTGAGGCTCAGTTTCAGAGGAAATGCTAGAATTAGACTTCCCTAGTAGCACAGGTCTTTGGACCCACATTTAAATGTTGTCCGGTAATTTAGGGCCTCAGGGAAGAAAAAGAAAAAAAAAAAACACGCCAAGTTATTACCTCACCTCACATTCTTTGACCAGAGCTTCTGGCTGTTAACGCGATAGCGTTTAGGAGCTTTTGTCGAAGAAAATCCGGCGTCTTCTTTGGTGGAACCTTAAAGGGCCCATAAAAAAAGAATTTTTAACAGCCCGGTTGGGACACGCATGTAATTGTTTTTCTTTTTCAAGGCATGTTTTTGTATCCTCTAACTTGAGCTGCTTGAACTCTTGCATGTATGCACTGGTGCACCCTCCTGTAGGCCCGCGGGCTGTATAGGGGCACCGCGAAAGTACAAAATAAATGAATAAATAAAATAACCGAGCTTTTAAAATCCCATAATACAACGCACGCAGCCACGTGTAGCGTCACGCGGTCGACGTTACACGTAGCTTTGAGGTCATTCGGTCCACTTAAATTTGGCAGAAACGTTCCGCTAAATTTGGCGGGTTCATAGGTCATCACGTTACGCGTTACCTGGCGTCATGAGACGTCACGTGACACGTGACGCTACCGAATAGAAAACGCGCACACGCTTGCACGGCTTGAGATGCGGGAACGAACGCGAGTGTATATGAAAAGGCTTTGCGACGGGGCCGGGTAAAGCTATCACGTTCCAATCTTAAAGGCGAAGCTTAGGCTTCCCCCAACCTTTCTTGTTCAAAAATTGCAAAACAACTGCAGAGATGGGCTTAACTGCCGGGTTGTTTGGTTGTCAGCTGACTCCATTGAGCCTCGGTTCCAGAGGAAACAAAACTAACTTAAAATAATTTCGCAAGTGATTGCGACTATTGGGCCCCTAAATTGCAAAACAAGCAGAGAGTTAGGGTTAACTGCCTGGTTATTCGGTTGTCAGCTGGCTTCTTTGGGCCTTAGTCCAAAGGAAATGTCCTAATTAGGCTTCAAAACAAGCACAGCGCTTTGGGCCACAATTTGGTATGTGCTGGGCATTTGCGGACACAGAAAGTCTTAAAATGCGAAGCTACACTTCCGCAAGCTCGTCTGCGCCTTGCGCACCTCCTGCGTTTCTTTATACGCCAGATGCATCCACGTGCTTTTGTATCCCCCGACTTCCACCAATGACAGAGCGCGCCTAACTGAGATCGTCATCTAGCCTTCCCTACGCGTTTTCCAAGTAACCCTTTGATTGGTGTGCCCCTCCACGCGTTTTGATGCGCCAAATACAGATTTTGGAACACTTGCTCGCAGTATTACCTAACATCATTTTCTTTTGCCAGAGTCTGACTATTTTGACTCTAAATTGCCAAACGGCTGTCAGAGTAACAGGCTTCACTGCTTATTTTTTCGGTTGTACCCAGGACTTTTCGGGCCTCGGTTTAAAAAAGAAAAAGTGTCAGAATTTCGCTTTATTTCGGCTTTCTCTATTTTTACCTGACAACTTTGGGCCTAGACTGCCAAACGAAGGCAGGAGTTAGGCTTTGCTGCAGGTTGATCCGTTGATATGTGGCGTCTTTGACTCTCGTCTGGTACTTTGGCAGTTATGTTTTATATAGAAAAGGTATAAAAGCAAAAAAAAAAGTACTTTGGCACTAACAAACGCATCGGAGGAAAATCTTATTAAACCAACCCTGTTGCAAAGACCAGTTTAAAAATCTAACTTGTCAGACTGGTATTTGGACTGGTCAGACTGGTCTAACAGGAAATCAAACTGGTGCAACTGGTAGCCAGACTGGTCTAACTGGTAACCATATTGATCTAACTGGTCACCAGATCGCCTTCTAACTATTCACCAGATTGGCCTGACTGGTCACCAGATTGGCCGAACTGGTCACCAGATTGGCCGAACTGGTCACCAGATTGGCCGAACTGGTCACCAGATTGGCCGAACTGGTCACCAGATTGGCCGAACTGGTCACCAGATTGGCCGAACTGGTCACCAGATTGGCCGAACTGGTCACCAGATTGGCCGAACTGGCCACCAGATTGGCAGAACTGGCCACCAGATTGGCCGAACTGGTCAAACTGGTAACCAGACTGACCAAACTGGTCACCAGTTTGGGCTAACTGGTCCAACTGGTCACCAGATTGGCCTAACTGGTCCAAATGGTCACCAGATTGGCCTAACTGGTCCCACTGCTCACCAGTTTGACCCCTCTTTCTCACTTTATTTATTGGCTGTCTCACTTTGATTTATTTGCTTTCAAATAATTACGGCATGATCGAGCGTTTACTTTTTACTAAGATATTCATCCCCTGAGCCGTTCAAAATACTCTCAGAGGTATGAAATTGCTGGAAAAAAGTCCACATGCCGGGAATATTTTTTATTGCTTGGGCGGTCACCGAGAAATTCCATATGTTCAAAATGACAAGTATAAAAGACGGAAACGCAGAGCTGGGAAGTAGTGATCGGGTTAGTGTCCTGTTGTATTGATGTTTGTATGCGCCGCGTATGTGTATGCGCTCAGTGTATGTTTAGCCGATGCTTATGGTAGGCTTATTGTGTCCACTTTTGCGTATAATAAAGATTTCCGAAGCGCAGTGGTGGTGTGAACGAATGAAAATATTTTTGTCGAACCAGTGTGACCAGTTCAACCACCATGACCAGTTCAACCATCATGACCAGTTCGAACAACCTTGACCAGTTCAACCATTATAAAACTGGTCAAACTGGAGCAATACCCAAGTTTGAAACTAGTACCAGTTTGAACTGGTCTTTCCAATAGGAAAAAGTCAGGCCATTGGGATTGACAAACTTGGGTCAAGTTTGGCAATCTTAGAGCTTAACTCCGTACTTTATAAGGCATTGCTCGAAAGCTTTAATTCCAAAATACGGTGTTGTTGTTTTTATTTGAAGCTTTTTTCTTGTCCTCAGAATTTCCAAAGCGTCAGACATGAGCCCAAGACTCCACCCATCAACGAGGAGCGAATGCTAACTCTGGCAATTGTTTGGCGACTTAGGCCAAGATACTCAGACTAGGGCCAAAAATATTAAGTTTGTTATACCTTGGCTTTTCTGGAATTTAATGCCCTAAATATCCGGACAAAAAAAAATTTTGGCCTAAACAACTGTGCCACTTGGGCATGACAGTGCAATAGGACTACGTTGATGCATGAATCACTGGTGATCCTTTATATCAAGTGCATTATTTTACGCATTTCGAAACTTGGCTTTACGACCCTCAATAAATGATTTTTGAGAATATAGATATTTTTGCGCTAGTTTTTTTTTCATAAAGTATTGAACATTAATTCAATCTCTATAGTATCGTACTTTTTATTTGCTTATTTTTAGTTGGTCAATAGATTAAAACTGTCATGCTGACTAATTATGTTCGAAGCATGAGTAAAGGTGTTTTTTGAAGTTAGGCAGGCGAGTAATATGTGAAAAGACAACCTGAAAATGTTGCTTCAATTTATTAGACAGGTCTAACTTTTAAGACTACAGATTGGGCGAGTTCGTTTTTTATACCTTCGACGTTACAGCAAACAAAAGCAGACACACCATTCCTACGCACTAACCTGTGACTAGTTAGAGCGGCATCAACCGCGCTTGCAGAGCGCTATCCTTAGCGGATGAATATCACAAAAACAAATTTAAATAGGATGTGTTCACAAGGCTTTAAAGCGTGGCATCCAAAAACTATTTAGACTAAGTTGCCATAAAAACATGTGCAATGCGCGTTTACTTTAACCGAAACACAATGTTGCTTTTTGTGTTTTGCCTTTTATTCCATATCGTAAAAGAAGGGCTTCAATGCTGCTTTTCAAATCATCGTCGCGGGAAAGATTTAGCGCTTCATTTTTCTTTTCGCGAAAACTCTTTGGACATATTAGTTTGACAAACTCGAGTGTCGTTGTTTCAATAGAGTCGATGTTTTAGTCGCTTTCAAATATTAAAAATAACGAAATTATTCATCGATTTCATGGCTTTTCCCTCTTAGATTTACCATAGGCTTTTTGTTTACTTTTGAACTTAAAAATTTGCAATCTTGATTATGCTTGAATTTGAATGATGTGCTACCATGCATGTTGGAACCGGATAATGGGAACTTTGTTACCCTGTCGTTCTTTCTTTTTCATTATCGAGCTATATTTATAGTGTGCTTTTTCCTCCATTGTAAAATCCTCGCTCATGTATTGCATCCGTAAAGATGTCTTTGAGCTAAATAAATGAAATAAAATGAAATACGTCACGGTTGAAGAAGCTAACAGCCGCTACTGTTTTTGAACGGGAGGCGTTGCAAAAACGGGTTTGTCAGCGTCCGAAGCAGTGAGCGCCTTAAGAAAGAAACAGCGGTGCACGCTGAAACAAAACGCAACAATCCTTTGCAAGGCCTGCGAATATGAAGGAAACCGCTGCCAGAGCGGAATGCTTCAACATACTGTTTGGTATTTTGAAAAATATATTGTTACGAGTTGTGTACAAATTTGACCAAAAGCAAGAGGTCAAGCGAGCTGGTTTAAACAATTAAGATAGACGTAGTAACCTTGGAGCAGAGAGTAAAAAAGGGGACCGGCCACACAAAACTCTAAACACACCGGCGTTTGTAGTTGTGCAGTATGTTTGTCGTCTGTTGCCTTTTTCCTTCTGCCCCTGTGCTACATTGTTCAATTCTGTCCCTTCATCACCATCACAAAATTTTTTTGTGGACATCAACGTTTCCCCTAAATTTATTAATTGAAGATATGTTAATTGTTCTAGGGTCGCGGAAGATGTCGTCCTGAACGGATACCTAATCCCCAAGGGAACTATCGTCGTAGCCAACAACTGGGCAACGCACAACGACCCAAGATACTGGAAGAATCCCGAGCAGTTCGACCCATCCCGGTTTCTGACGCCCGACGAATCCCAACTCCTTCCGAGCCCGGAATACCTGATGCCCTTCTCAATCGGTGCGTGCTGGGGGATGTTTGCATCAAATCAGATCAGATTTATTTTCCTCAAAGGTATCCCAATTGGGATACATTACATGAGGGGGGGAATGAATACAACATTCAATGTACAATATTAAAAGGTAAACAGCAAAACAAAACAAAAACATTCATTGATCACACTTTACAAATGAGAATTACAAATATCGCGAAATTTATTAGTATTAGTTTTATGGACAACGTGAGCGGGTAAGGAATTCCAGTCGGCCATAGCAAGTAAAATGGGGGAATTTTGAAATTTGTTAGTTCTGGAGAAGAGAGGCTGAGGTTTTAGTGGATGATCGCATCGCTTTAAAATGTAAGATGGATTTTGAAGATAGAGGCTACGAAATGCCGATGATGAGTAGTAGATGCCATGAAGGAAAGCAAGATGGGCTAGTTTGGTTCTAACGGTTAGAGGTTTCAACTCAAGGTTGGTTTTAATAATAGTGACACTCGAGGTTCGTGAATAGTCATGCATGATGAAGCGTGATGCCTTGTTTTGAACAGATTCGAGCTTGTTAAGAAGGTATGCTTGATGAGGCCACCAGATGATGTTGGCGTATTCGAGTTTGGATCGCACAAATGCTTTGTAGGCGGTTAGTTTGACTGTCTGAGATGAGCGGAAAAGGTTACGTTTGATGTATCTGAGTGATTTACATGCACTTGAAACGGTGTTATTGATGTGGTCGTTCCAGGTGAGGTCCTCTGAAAAAATTACTCCTAAGTACTTGTATGTTCGAACTTTTTCTATGTCTTCGTGGTTAATGGAATAATTCCTTTGCGTGGAAGAAGGCTGACTGGCGAATGATATAAATCTTGTTTTGTTAGTGTTCAATCTCAGTTTTCATGTCCTGCACCAAAGTGAAATCATGTTGAGGTCTTGCTGTAATGGTGCTTGATCATCTGGGTTGGTGATGCGGCGGTAGATAACGCAGTCATCTGCAAAAAGACTTATGGAGAATGTTAAGCTAAGAGGAAGATCGTTTATTTAAATGAGAAATAAAAGCGGACCCAATACGCTGCCCTGAGGGACTCCGGAATTTAGTGATAATTTTGAAGACTTACTCTCTCCGACATATGTAGCCTGTTTACGATTTTCAAGAAAAGTGGCAATCCATTTTATGATAACAGGGTGAATGTTAAGTTGAGACAGCTTGTACAACAAGCGTTGGTGAGGTACGGAGTCGAAGGCTTTGGCAAAATCAATAAATATGGCATCAGTAGGTCTGGAAGAGTGAATGTTTTCGTGCAAATTAGTAACAAATTCAAAAAGTTGCGTTTCACACAAAAAAACCTTTTCTGAATCCATGTTGATTATTACAAATTAGGTCACGGTCAGATAAGTAGTTAATGACATGGGAATATATGACATGCTCCATAATTTTGCATGGTACATTTGTTAATAAAATTGGTCTGTAATTAGAGACATGTTTTTTATGACCAGATTTAAAAATTTTTAGCATTTTCCCAAATCTCCAATCCGCCGGAAGGTACTGTACATCAGTTCTACAGATTGCTTGAAAATGAGATATAGTAGATGACAAGATATGGTTCATGTTACCTTCAAAAGTTTCGAACATATATCGTCTTCGCCAGATGCAGAGCTTGGGGAGAGTCGATCAATAATTGCCAAAATGCCTTGTGTAAAGGTGACAGGTTCACATAATATGGTTGGGGATACACAAATTGGATCGCATGGCAAAGGAAACTGTTCCTCAGTGAAAGCAGATACAAAATTCTCATTAAAAACGGTTGCTGAATCATGGTTGGAGAGCTCCTGTCCTTGCTCATTATAAATATTAGGCAAAGTTCGCTCCTGCTTAGGGCCGATGGTCTTCCAAATTTTTTGGGGTTTGTTTTCAATAATTTTAGAAGGTCACTACGTAATATTTATTTTTTTCCTTTCTAATTTTAGATTTGTACTTTTTCTAGCACTCCTTATATTTTGACCAGCCTATAACTAGATTACTTAACTTTGCTTTAAAAAATAGGCGTTTTTTCTTATTAGATAGTCTTTTTAACCAGTTAGTGAACCATGGTCGTTCAGCATTCGTTTTTAGCACAATTTTCGGAACGAAAGTCGACTTTAGCCTCTTAAACTCTATTTTCAACATATTCCAGTTTGCCTCAAGCGATCTTTTGTTAAACTTTTCTAAATACTTGCACGTAAATCTTTGAAAAGAGGCAACAAGAGCTTCCTTGTTGACTTTCGAATAATCATGTATAATTCTTGGTGCTGTAGCTCTAAACTCAATCGGGAGTGTCATTTAAACAAAGACAATGTTATAGTCACTAATTATACCAAGAACATCAACTGACCTAATATTGTGAGGAGAGGATGTAAACACAAGCTCTAGAATAGCATTGTTCCTTGTAGGCTGAGTAACGATTTGATTAAGGTTAAAAATGCTTGCTATATCCAAAAAATTAGAGGCTTCAATTGGGTTTGAACATGCATTTTCAATACGCCCTTTTCTCCAGATAACACCAGGGCAGTTGAAGTCTCCTCCTAACATAATGCAACAATCCGGGTCGGAACATTTAATAGATTCGATGCATTCAAACAATTTCTGTGAAAAGCCACTATCTCTTCCCGGAGGGCGATAACAGGCACCAAGAATAAGACATGAGGGAGCAAACTCTAGTCGAACCCGCAACACTTCTAGGCTACTATCAACGGGAATGAGATGCGTTAGTTGATTTGCTAACTGCAATAAGGAACCCTCCCCCCGCGACAGCGTACGATCTTTCCGAAATAGATTGAATGACTCACTCAGAAGAAGCTCCGCATTTTCAACTTCAGGTGTTAAGCAGGTTTCGGTTCCTATTACTATCTTAGCATTGGCATCGTCGATGACCGATGCAAGATCGTGTTGTTTAGAAAAAAGATTACGCGAGTTAGCGAGAATGAGTGAGACGTCAACTTGTTTTTGGCTACGTGTTACCTCGTGTCGTGTTACCTCATGGCTACGTGCTACCTCGTGTTACCTCACAGTCATATTGTTGTTCTGAAGTTGCCTTAGCAAAATCACCTCGTCACTCTGGGGGCAGTAGCAGAACTGTTTACCATCTGCGTATAGCTTATCGTAGACAAGTTTGACTTTAATATTTCTTTCTCTTAATTGTTCACCAAATTGCCATAGTTTGCTACGATGTAGACGGGTTCGTGGTGTGAAAACTTCCGAAATAGAAACGCGAAGAGAGGGAGCGTTTTTTAGTTTGTGAGCGTTATGAAGAACATCCTGTCTGCTTTGATAGTCGAGGAAGCGCACAACGATGGGGCGTTTTGCGCCGTCACGTTTGCCACCCACGCCGTGCGCACGCTCAATCACACCGGCTTCGAAGCCCAGGTGTGTCTTCACAAACTCTTTTACAATGACAGATGACTGTTGCCATGTTTATTCGGTTTTTCTGAAATGCTCCGGAAGAGCAGATTGTTCCTTCTCATTATATTATTTAGGACATCAATTTCGGACTCGAGTGATTCAAATTTTCCGTGCGTGGAACCAAGATCAGCCCTTAATTCGCTAACACTTGCCTCAACAACGCTAAGTCTTTCTTTAACCTCGCTTATTTCCTGAATTTGCTTTTCCAGAGCATGAACGTTTTGTTTAAGTTCGCCGATTCCTGAACAGATATAATCCAGCCTTTCCCGAGTTTCCTTTTGGTTCTCTTCATTTGTTCCCGCGAGGCTTTGAAGCATCACTTCTAATTTTTAGATTCCTGTTAGTGGCCCAGCATTTAGTTCTACATCTCCTGATAGGGCTAGCAATCCCTCCAAAAACAAGAAACACGTGTCGTGAGGTAGGGAAAGCAGGCTGTTAAGCACAGCAACGAATACATTACACAAACCACGAAAACAGGTTAGTACGCTTTGGCGGTCGATGGGGCACGAAACTTCAAAGAGCATGGGGTTATTAGAACGGTAACATTTTGCATTTTTTAAGTACCACCCTGGGTTGTGAAGCGTGTTAGGTACAGCATGGCTATGTCGTGCCCCGATGGTTGCAGGCAGTGTAGCTCCTTTTGAAGATGTTCCGTCGGTGGGAAGGGAAGCGTCGACCGACGCGCCACTGCACGGTGATGCTCAAGATGGAAGATAGGGCGCCGTGACTGTGTGCCCGCGCTATCTCTTGCCGAGAAGCTCGAGTGAAGCACATGGTAGTCCTGCCATGACGGTTGGTGCAACGGAGTCCCACGAAGCAAGGTTAGATCCGCCGCGACAAACAGGAGCAGGACCTGGGTTGTGAAGCGTGTTAGGTACAGCATGGCTGTGTCGTGCCCCGATGGTTGCAGGCAGTGTAGCTCCTTTTGAAGATGTTCCGTCGGTTTTAAGGGAAGCGTCGAACGACGCGCCACTGCACGGTGATGCTCCATATGGAAGATAGGGCACCGTGACTGCGTGCCCGCGATATCTCTTGCCCAGAAGCTCGAGTGAAGCACGTGGTCCTCCAGCCATGACGGTTGGTGCAACGTAGTCCCACGCAGCTAGGTTAGATCCGCCGCGACAAACAGGAGCAGGACCTGGGTTGTGAAGCGTGTTAGGTACAGCATGGCTGTGTCGTGCCTCGATGGTTGCAGGCAGTGTAGCTCCTTTTGAAGATGTTCCGTCGGGGGCAAGGGAAGCGTCGAACGACGCGCCACTGCACGGTGATGCTCAAGATGAAAGATAGGGCACCGTGACTGCATGCCCGCGCTATCTCTTGCCGAGAAGCTCGAGTGAAGCACGTGGTCCTCCAGCCATGACGGTTGGTGCAACGTAGTCCCACGCAGCTAGGTTAGATCCGCCGCGACAAACAGGAGCAGGACCTGGGTTGTGAAGCGTGTTACGTACAGCATGGCTGTGTCGTGCCCCGATGGTTGCAGGCAGTGTAGCTGCTTTTGAAGATGTTCCGTCGGTGGGAAGGGAAGCGTCGAACGACGCGCCACTGCACGGTGATGCTAAAGATGGAAGATAGGGCACCATGACTGCGTGCCCGCGCTATCTCTTGCCGAGAAGCTCGAGCGAAGCACATGATCCTCCGGCCATGGCGGTGGGTGCAACGTAGTCCCATGCAGCTCGGTTAGATCCGCCGCGACAAACAGGAGCAGGACCTGGGTTGTGAAGCGTGTTACGTACAGCATGGCTGTGTCGTGCCCCGATGGTTGCAGGCAGTGTAGCTGCTTTTGAGGATGTTCCGTCGGTGGGAAGGGAAGCGTCGAGCGACGCGCCACTGCACGGTGATGCTCAAGATGGAAGATAGGGCACCGTGACTGCGTGCCCGCGCTATCTCTTGCCGAGAAGCTCAAGTGAAGCGCGTGGTCCTCCAGCCATGACGGTTGGTGCAACGTAGTCCCACGCAGCTAGGTTAGATCCGCTGCGACAAACAGGAGCAGGACCTGGGTTGTGAAGCGTGTTAGATGCAGCATGGCTGTGTCGTGCCCCCACAAAAACTATACGCAGGGGAAGTTCGTCTGCTTCTTGCTCGGGGGTCGCTGTGACGTCAAAACGCCAAATTCTGATCTGCACTGATTGGAGGGATAGTGGGTAGACCTAAAGCCAGCTAGCATTGAGGTCTGCCCACTGCTATTCCAATCAGAGCCAATCAGAGTTCGGCGTTCTAAAGTCGCTGCAACTCCTCCGCAAGAAGCAGAAGAACTTGCGATCCGCATAGCCTCTGACAGCGCAAGAAATGCATGGCGTGCCTTTTTATGTTTAGGCTCCTTGCGTCGTCATTCGTTCATTGTAATTCTTATCACCTAATGCTACACTCTCATTGGCTTCAGGGCGATGATAAGGCAAAAACGGGGCTCTTTCTGCGGTGCCTAGCCGCAGACTATTGCATTTCTACGTTCCTTCTGTGGATCCTGTTTCGCTGATTTCATTGAGACGAGCCTCATTCCTTCGCTTAGCCCTTGGTCGTTGCCGAACGGGCCCACCTTGCTTCTCCGTCTCCACACTCTTAAGCTCGTTCCACTTAGGTTTCGGTCATAACCGGAACTTTTTTTTTTGCAAAAAAAAACGTTCTACTTAACAAAGAGGAACAATGTTTCACATTCTTTGTAGTTTATACGGAAAGGGTTTCATATATCTGTAAATATTTCGTAGTTTATACCGAGAAGTATTTTACAAATTAATTATTATAAACATTAAATACAAAAAACACTATCTGGAAGTTTTATCTGGAACAGAGTGCGCTTAAGTGAAACAGCGTGAGTGGAACGGTGTGTAACTGGAACGACACTCAACATAGTGTTCCAGATAAAGAATGCACAAATGAAGTGAAGAGAACTGGCGTTCAACATATGCACCCCGACCCATATACAAATTTGACTCGTTCCAAAGAGAATATGTGAAATGTTAATTTAACGGGAACCTATCAGAGAATAAGATTAACCGCTCATTCACACTGGAAGCGGATCCGCATTCGCAAAGCGGTTGCGAACGCGGTTCTATAAAGATTCAGTACAATGTCACGCGCACTTGATGTCATCGAGTGCGCGTGCAATTGTACTGGATCTTTATACAACCGCGTTCGACAACGGCTTTGCGAACGCGGATCCACTTCCAGTGTGAATGAGCGGTAAGAGTGTACTTAAACGCCGTTCTCTCGGGAGGCGTTGCGAAGACGACTTTACTTCTTGCGAAGCGTCGTGAAGACGACAGAACACTCGCAGCAAGCATCCGTCTTCTCTCATAGGATGGACGAATGGATGGATAGTTTTGAACGTACCCTCTGGATAGGGCGGTAGCTTCCGCCATCTATCCAAGGAACATTGAATACGGCCGCGTTTAACGTATATAAAACTGCGCAAATATCACAAGAGCAAGTATACTCCGTTTTACTGTAGTCCGACCCCAGCCGACCTTAGACACGATAAAGCCAATCGACAGTTCCGAAAATGCATCATCATGGCGTTTATCGCCCTTGTGCGTTTCCTATCTCTGACAAAACCAATCACGCACAGTGTTCTTGAGCTATTTTTTTAGCAACTGATTGGGTTAGCCGGTGATAGCGACGCACAAAGGGCGATGAGCGGCATGACGAAGCACTTTTGGGGCTGTTTGAGCGGCTCCGTAGGATTGTAGCGTCGGCAGCGGTCGAACACACGGACTCCAACTCTACTCTCTGACGTCACGCCGCTGTGGTGGCGCTGCTGTGGGCACTGCGCATGCGCAGATGCTTTGCCTTGGGCGAATCTGGTTTCTGCCGGGCGCGGGCTTGTTTGTACATAGTGTCGATAGAAGTATGATGCCTGGGACACGACTGCGGGTAGTGCGTTCACCGCGTCCTAAATTGTAGTCCCTCGATTTGGGCCTCATTACGTCAGAGAAGGGCCACGTTGTCGCGGCCGTGATCGTGGCGTTGTCAGAGCAGCGGTGGCGCATCCGGTAGACGCCTGCTGCGCTGCAGGTGCGCTCTTCAGCTCGGCAGTTGGGGTGGAAGCTTCGGGAGTCGGGAGTTGGGACGGCACGACGACGACGGCGGCACTCTCGTTACCTCCGTGCTTTTTCCCGGAACTTCTGCACCCGACCGCCGGAATCGCGATATCCGACACCATGACACGCCGGCTTTCGCCACGTCGTTTGTTGTCAATTCGGGAACCCGTTTCGATGTACTGGGTGGAATAGGATGGCTAAACAGCCAGTCGGAAACTCATTTCAGGCACCGTGGTTGAGACAGAGACAAACACATTGCTGTCAACCTTTGCTGAAGTTTGTATAGAATTTCTATTTCTCCTTGTGACCTTTTTGCGTAGGTTTATTTATTTAGATCCTGCACCGACTCGCCTATTATCTGTTTCATACTTAACGTGCAACGTTGTCAAAGCTACTGGCGCGAGCGCGTGGCTTCATCTGTGGTTTTGTTTGCGCGAGAACGCATGCAAATGATCAACGAGATCAACCCCCATGCTCGCGCCAATAGCTATGACAGAGTTGCACATTAAGTATGAAACAGAATATAGCTCCGCATCTTCACAATCGGGAGTCTTAGAATAGGGAACCCCAACGTTATAAGGGGCCACTAAAAAAATAGGGGCTCCACCACTACGCGTGCACCGAACCCAAGTCAAGTATTGGGTTAGCATTCGCGCCCCAACGCAGAATTCGCGGGGGCCCTATGGAAAAACAAACATAGACGTGCCCTGCATAGCTCGCTTCAGAACAAACCCGTAATGGTCGCTGCACTATTAGGCCCATTAATCGGCAATGAATACCGCAGCAGTCTCGCGTAAAGCAGAGCTTAAATAATGGTCTTGCGCATCTTTTCCGGATCGTCTTGCGATTCTCGCCGCTCCCTCCTAAGACTGAATGGACGCGGTAACAGTTGACACGACAGCGCCTCGCGAAGGAAAACGAAGAAAGCGCATTGATATGTTTGAAGCGGATAGTGATTTCGGCTTAACTCCGAACATATAAACATTTATTAATTTGAAAAAAAAAAAAACGTACGGGTTTATTTGGTTTTATTTTACCCAGTATTTGGAACACAAGGAATAATGAGATTCTCGGGAGTCGCCATCTGCAACTCTTAAGCAAACAAGCGGCTATTAGCGGCAATATGTTTCGGTGGCGCCCTCTTACGGTTTCCGTTCGTCATGTCACGACCACACTTTTTCTCGCCGTGATGTCACGAGTTGTACTGTTTGAGTCCTTATCATCAGTTGCGAACAGGTTCGATGGCATGAGTCAAAATTGCAATGGAAGCTTGGAGTCATCGCATTCCTAAAAGAATCATGAAACGATTTTAGACAATATTTCACCGACTGCATATTGTTCATGGGGTCAAAAAAAAAAAAAAAAAAAACTAGCACGCGAGATTACGAAAGCTAAATTCTAACTTTTGGAACGAAAGTTTGGAAAAAGCAAAAGCGGAGTATATCTTACACTCCCTTCCTCGAACGTTCGCAGCGGAGCTGAGTATATGAATGAGTGGAATAAAAAATGAGTTGTGGCAAACCTTTCTGTAATTGGGCGCTAGCTTGCGCCACATATCAAAATAATCGCAACATCCACAGTGCCGGAGTCTTTTTTTTTTCCTCTTTTTTTTTTCGAGCACTTTAGTTGAATTTGGCTTCCGTATTAGATACCAGTAGTGTGCCACATCGAACTGTGCTCGCAAACGTCGAAAGTGTCGATGAATACCTTCGACGGAGATGACCGAGTTTAATATCCGGTTGCATAAGCCGCAGCGTCAACGAGAGCGCGCGAAGTTTCTACACCGGAGCCGTTCAGCGCCACTGCTACGGAACAATGCCCGTACTTTCACTATACCGAAACTGGGTTCAATCCCCACCCCTGCCCGTTTCGATCTGAATGAGCATCGTACCGGCGTGCGGTCGTGTATCACTACTGCGTGGTGCACGTTAAAACCCCAGGCTAGCGGTTGTACTGCACTGGCTAAATGGCTCATCTACAGTGAGTGACTCGTCGCAACCTTAAAATGGCTGACCAACGACTCGCTGTATAAATATCCACACAACCCCAATTATTATTATACCGAAACATTTTAAGCTGCACTTCACTCAGCTGCTACGTATCCATAGCCATAGGCGTTGGTCGCAAAAGCGTCAGCGGACCACCGAGTCCTGTGATGCAATCGGCGTTCATGGAAACCTCAGTAGGCGACGTCGTTTCGACGTCCTTGCGTCGAAACGTCGCCACAAAAAACGTCGTTTCGACGCAACGCTATGTTTGACTGACGCGGCTCCCTCGCTGGGCTGGGAGAACTTCCGTTTCCGGTAGAAAGGCATACTTTACGTCACGGCCACGTGATTTAACACGTTGGTGGCCGAGTCCGGTCGAGTCGAGGAGAAAAGCAGACGTAAGTTTCTTTGTTGTTGTTTTGTGAGTGTGTGCAATAGTGGAGGCAATAAAACGAAAACTGATTGTTCTTCTGGGTCCCATGAACATTGAAGATCAATTAGGGTGTTCATATGGAAACAAAAGCTGTAAAATAATTTCATGGCCCCTTTAAACCAATATCGTTCCAGTTGAAACACTGACATTGCGCTGATTTCCATCCACAAAAAAAAAAATTAATCTAGTAACGTTGCATCAGTGAGCTTTTGGCTAACCGCGAATTGCGACCACAGCGACGCTTTTGGTCACGAACATTGCGAATCGCGATTATGGAAGCCAGCTTGCTCTGGCCTTGTCCCTCGCAGTTATTGCGCGTAAATTCACTGATCGGTCGCAAAATCGGTGCTTAAGTGGATACTGACATCCCAAAAAACGTTTTTAAAAAGCATGACCGGTCACACGTGCCACAAATTTAGACTTGGCCGATACTTATGGCAAGCAATCAAATTCCTTGTAATCGACTACTTCTTAAAGTAAATTTATAATTATTTTATTACTTTTATTAGGTAGTAGTCACTAGAGTGATCTGACTACTTTTGGTAATACGATAATTGCTTGTAACTGTAACTACCACCCCCCCCCCCCCCTTCCTAATGGCGCCCTGCGCTCGCTCAAGTGTCCTGCCAAGGATTTCTCGAGCGAAGCCTCCGACAGGAGAATGGCTTAGCAAAATTGATGAATCAAGAAGATAAGTATTTCGTAGTTTGGTGATTTTAACGGACGGTACAAACGACCCGCTTTCAATTCCTCCGAAAAATCCGCCGTTTGAAAATCCGAAGTAACCGGAAACGTAAGGCTAAATGTTTCGACTAGCAGTAAATTACGTTTCTTCTCGGGTAATTGACCAATCTAATTGAATACTTGTTACCCGAGAGTAAATGTAACTTTATCAATTACTTTCGTCAAATAGACTGTCTAAGACTACACAAAATAAAATTTCCCAGGAAAAATAAACGAACAAACCACTGGCTGCCTCTGAGATTTCTCAAAGACGTACAAATGTCTAGCCCTTTTTTGGTTTCACCTTGTCACCCAGCCATGTTGTTATCGAGTATGCGGGATGCATTACAACCTGGATGAAGTAAAATAATAGAGAAAAGCCACACCAAGATTGATAGATAGTCGCGATCAAGACGTGAGCTCTTCCCAGTAGTGTCACAATTAGCGGAAGAGCCGTGTATACAGAGAGTTTGGTCAGTGGGAGGCGCGGGCACAGCCAGGGCGTCCACCAAACGCAGAAAGTGGGCTTGGCATGCTCTCTTGGCCAACCAGAAACCGAAAATAATTCCTTAGCGGTGGTAGCGAGAAACTGTTTCAATCATAGGTATATGTAAATTTATGGTTTTAATAACCGCGTAAGACTCAAGTGTAGTGACCCTTAATGGTTGAAAATGGGTGCACGTGATGTTTCGATCATGATCATGCAGAAAGATGTAAGAAGCGAATGCGCCGCTCAACTTTGTTTTGCTCGGACCGAGTGTGACCGCTCGGACGGCAGATTCCCGGCCCTCGGCGCTTGGTGTACGGATTATGTCGATCGTTTCGCTAGTTGCACTCTTCCACCATGATTTTGGATGACCGTGATTGAAATCACGTGCACCATATTTTCAGTCACCGAGAGTTACTTGGACGCACTCATCAAGTTGGTTTCTCGCGACCACCGCCAGGGTATTATCTCTGGCTTCTGGTTGGCCACCTTCGAATTTGTGAAGAAGCCCTAGAACACGCACAGCCCGCTTTAGGCCAATGGAGCCTCCTGATTTGCCTCCTATACTCCCCAACGAATGGCCAAACTCTCTACATATATCGTTGGTTAGCAGAGAACAAAACGACGTTTTCCCGCATACCGGAAGTTCCGTTATTGAAGAGGTTGGCTTTCGTTACGAACGTTTAGAACGCACGTCCGCCCGAAATCATCCTAGTAATATGCACAAAGTCCGATATTAGGCAGAATAGGGAGTTAAGGGGTTCTTATTTTAGCGCAGCATACGGTGTTTTTGCGCCAAATTTAGCGGAGGATATTCGCGGGAAACCAATCCCGCGATCACGTCACCTGAATGTCACTCACGTCGTGGAGTTACGTGACACTGTAATGTCAAGGTGTCAGGTGATACTATGGCATCAAGTTCCATAGTCCCGTGACACAGTGACGTAACGTTATGTGGTCACGTGACATTTACTTAGTTACGTGCTCACATGACACTGACTTCGAGTTACGTGGTCACATATAACCGTGACGTCACGTCGCGTGACACCGTAACACGTGCCACCAACTACGTGACCACACGACCCACGGTGGCACCAATCACGAGATCGTCATACTCCCGTGTTATCATGTTTTGCGCTACAACCAGGGTGACTGGAACGTGTCTCCGACTAGTGTGTTTAGCGCCATCTACCGCCCATATGTCAAAGGTGATCCCAAAGTGGCAACAAATGGCGTCAAAGAAACCACCGTGTTACTATAGTGCCTGGAACGCTTCTCTGACTGGTGTGTTTGCCGCATCCAAAAAAATGGTCCCTCGATTTCCGCCTGGTGACCTCGTACGAGTGTCACGCTGTCGCCGGTTGCGATCGTGGCGGCGTACCAACAGCTGTGGTGTATGTGGCAGACGCCTGTTCTGCTGCAGGTCGCTCCCCAGTGTGGCAGTCCACGGAAGCTAAGGTAGCCAGAAGTTGGGACGGCGGCACGACAGCGACACTCGCGTTCCATCTTGCTTCCTTCCAGTGCTTCTACGCCCAACCACCAGGTGGCGCGACATCCGACAGCGTGACACTCCGGCATCTGTGACGTCCTTTGTTGTCACTTTGGGACCCCTTTTGATGTATGGACAGCATAGGACGCTAAACACACCAGTCGGAAGACGCACTCCAGGCACCATAGTGTCACGCTGAGCAAACGCGAGTGTCGCTCTCATCTCGAGTCCCAAGTCCTGGCTGCCGAAGCTTCCTTGTGCTGTCAAGCTGGAGGGAGACTTACAGCAGAACAGGCGTCTGCCGCATCCACCACCGCTGCTGCGACGCCGCCAGGATCGCGTCCGGCGACAACATGACAATTTGATGACGTCATTAGGGGGAAATCGAGGGACCACTTTTAAGACGCGGTACACACACCGGTCGCGAACACGTTCCAGGCAACATAGTTGCATCTCTCGGTGACGCTTAGAACCGGGATCACACTGTTGATGCATCATACAAACGACACCGTGCAGGCACTGTCCGAGGCGGGTCGTAAAAATGGTCTGCATATATGTTCGAAGCGTACAAACGTATGAAGCAAATAGACTTCAAACATGCTTGAGGACTGGCCGCCAATAATTGTCATCGTACCTGCGATGAACACCACGTTAGACTTTGAAATGTTGTTTTTCGTGAAGCCCGCCCATTAAAGCAATCTGCTTCAAGAAATGTTGTTTTTCGTCTCCCCTTTCAGGGAGGCGGATGTGTCCCGGAAAGGCCCTGGCAACCGTCGAAATCTTCCTCGGCGTGACGACTCTTCTGCAGAAATTCCTCGTTGTGGCCGAAGGAGGTCCGAGCTATTGCGTAGCCACGGATCCGTTTGCAAAACTATTGGCACAGGGACTGTGCTTCCTATCTCGTGTTCCGGAGTGACGATTTTAAGTGTTCTTATTAAAGGGCCACTGACAACCCCAATTTCTATATTTTGTATTCTCTAAAACGCCTCACGAGAGATGTAATACAAGGTGAGAACAAACTTTTTTCATCGTTATGAGAACTTACCTTAAAGGGGCATTACATCCATATGGTCGATTTTTGTTTTATTGTTTAAAACGATGCAAATTGCAGTCATCGACACGCAAAAAAAAATAAAGATACCGCAACGCGAAAAAAAATTTCCCGACGCGGACATGCGCCTGTTTATTTTTGGCGCCTTTTTCTCCAGCTCCTCAGCTCCTCGCTTCTTTTAGTTTGTGACGTCGAATATCATAAAATTTAAAAGTTTTGTAGGCGACATTTTTATACCATTTAATAACGGCAATCATAAAACATGTTTTTTAACACAATTGCGAACGCACTACGGCCCACCGAAAATCCAAATCCGGTGTGATGTCGCCTAAGATTTTATCCTCCCTCGGAAATTGATTTTTTCCAGTTCAATTGGAAATACTTTAATTTAGCATCTTCATCGGTTACATCGGCCTTCCCTTTTCTTTCACTTTGTGACAGAATATTATTTTAGCTTATGTAATTCTGTTTTTTCTTAGTTTCAATCAAAATGCTTAGTTTTTTTGTGAGCAATTTCCTCCTTATGTATTCTTACGTCTCTGGGTCGCATACTTTCCATGTACCATCCCTGTGACTGAAAGGGTGGCATGGCCCCGTCAGGCGTTAAATCTGCCTTGTGGCCATCTTACTCAAGACAATGCTGTAAACAGAACGGTCTCGAACAAATGCAAAGAAGCAAAATACGCAGAATGCGTTTCCGCGGCATTCTTCGTGGTTTGTGGTGGACATGGTAGTTCATTATGTTTCTCTGGTTTGTAGAGTGTTATTTTGTACCAAACTCTGTCGTATTTTTATGTGACGGCGGGTACGCCAGGGATTTTTTAGTCCTCATGAACTATTCGGATGCGAACTCCAAACACCGACCGTGAACACCGAACCAAATACCTTTGGCCTAACGCCGTACAGCGGAACGCCGGACGCCGGACTCCAGCGTCAGGCGTTCGATTTCGAACAGTTAGCAGAGTTTTCACTACGGTTTGTCGAACGCCATTTCATTAAGGCAAGTCTGAGAAAACAAGCACGTTTTATCGAAGCTCCGTTTAGAGAATGCGAAGCGTTAATTTAGAGCAAGCGGAGCCTCAGTTTAGAGCAACGCAGTTTGTACAAAAAGGGAGGCTGTCTAAAAAAAGGCGGCGCGTCATTCCCTGAGGCGTGTTTACCCAAGCCTTTAGCCCACCCTACCCCTCCGCTCTCTCCCCTCGTCACCCAGGGGAGACGCAAAAACTTTGCGTCGCCCAATTCCGAATTGTATTTCCATAAAAAAGAATTCGCTAAAAGGAGGCTCGTCGCCACATTCTTTACACTGGGTTTCCCTATAAATTTTTTTATAAACGGGGTCTCTAAATTGACGTTCGCTAAAATGAGCTTCGGTAAAATGAACGTCTTCGTTTGTCTAATACCCCTGTCAGACGGCAGCTAAAATGGCATTTACGCCAAATGACATTCAGTGTAAATGTCATTTAAACACTGCCACACGGCAACTCAAATGCCATTCAACCCAAATGTCATTTCAGGTAAACTGAGTTCGTAAAGCGTACTCTCGTCGGCAGCGCTCGGCACATGTTACGGGATTTTTTAAAGAAAGAAGGCATATATTGCGAAAACAATTTTTACATCGTTTTAATTACGAAAATAATTTGTTTTACGTATATTTTGCACACACTTTACGTTCCAAATTGTTTAACCTACTCACGACTCCAGTTTTCCAGTAGGCCTAATGGCACTAATGGCCCTGAACCGCTGAAACTGTCGTGTGCTCGCCTCCGTCGGCTGTTGGTCGCAGTTGCGCTCAGCATTTACGCGTTTTTACGATGTCGGAAGGACCGCCTGCCGGCAAGAAAAGGCCACCTGCCAATTATACCACCAGCGAGACGTCGGCACAACTTTGTGAGACGAGCACCTCGAATGTCTTCGGTAGCAGAAGCGGAACGGCGGGTTCAGGACCGGCCTTCCGCCGTTTTTAGAAGCCCTCGGTTTCCTCAAGACACATGTCGCAGTCCATCACAACACCGAAACCTCAAGGAACATGTTTGGGTAAGATATAACTTTGACGGTGGGCGTAACCAACAGGAGCACGCAAAACAATAAGTGGAGTGGACGGCCGCCTAGTGTTTGTTTTGCGTGTGTGGGTCGTCGCGGCACTGCGTACCTCGAACGAGTTCATTGCACGACCGGCTTGGTCGTGGTTCATAGTAGCTGTCTTCGCTGCGCCTAGCAGCGCTTTAAATTTCGCGTTTGTTGCTCAGGCAACAGCTCCCGAGGTTGGCTGACATGCCTTGTCAAATGTACTACCGCCGGGTATACATTCTGGGAAGAATGCAAGACTACAAAAAGAGGTTACTTCTTTAAGTGGTACAAATCTTGTAAATGGTCTGTTCTAATAAACGTAGTGTAGGTATTCGCCACCGTTACCTTTTACCGGCTTTTACATTCCCATTGGCATGCTCCAAAGAAATAAAAAGAAATGCTGCATGAAGTCAGTCTCCGAATGTTTCTATTTCTTTGATGTTGGATAATCCCATACTGTTTCAAAGCTAAATCTGCTACGTGTGTTTACATGATACGTGCACAATTTTATTCCAAAACATCCTAAAAATTGTTTGATAAGGTATTGCATATATACATTAAATACAGAAAACATCTGCTGCTGGGGGCCACCATAGAAGTAGGCAAAGTGATCTGGCTCCATTACAAAAAAATCTACAAGTTCCTGGGATCACTGCCTCTAAATAACAAGTGGCAGTTTCATGCAGCCATGGCCACTTGTGTGACATTCTCACTTTTTTTCAGACGTGCTGTGCAAAAGCACTGCAGGAAGAGCAACCTGTGTGAGGTACCTTTTGGAAAAGCAGCAATAAAAGAATTCTGTGGGGCTGACGAGGACAGTGCAATGGCCAGCATCACGGCCGCCACTGGTATTGACCCCAAGATACCAGTGGCAATGTCAGTAATGATGCAACGAGTTTTAGAACAGGCCGACGAAGCAGGCCTTTTAATGCCACCTTCTCCCACTTGGCTCAATACAGCTCCCAGTCCGGACGGAGAGGCATTGCAGGCCAGCACTATATATGGGACGTGACACATCGTAGTGTGCTAGAACATCTGAGGATTCTAGCAGACCCTTGGCATGCTTGTACGCCTCTGCTTCCATCTTCACCGAGGCCCACACCTTATCCTTATCCAGAAGGCGATAAAGGGTTCCAACACATGCGTGGCCCCCTTCAAAGAAACGACCATAGAGGTTCAGAGCTCCCAAGAATGACTTTGGTTCTGTCTTGTTCTTCGGTTCCGGAGCTTTCTTGATGGCCTCCACCTTTTCGGCCGAAGGACTGACGTCGTTCTTGTTGGTACGGTACCACAGGTACGATACTTCCTTGACTCGGAAAGCGCACTTGTCAGCGTTCAGACGCCGGCCGTTGTCCTGGATGCGCTGCAGCACCCTCTGCAACCAATCGTCGTGCTCAGCTACCGTTTGTACGCCGACGAGAATGTCATCCGAAATACCCTACACTCCTCAAGGCCGTTCAAGAGTTCTTCCAGATGAAGATGTGGGGTTCTGCCGGGCACTGTTAGTATATTAGTAGAGGTATGAAGCGAAAAAGAAGTGCCTAAGGAAAGGAGTGGAACAACGTTTCAACCAAACGGTATTCTTCAGGTATACTAAAATGGGAGACGACAGATCAAAATATATATACAATGTATATACAAAAGGCAAAGGTAACACTTGACAGATGTGACGTCATGGAGTCGGGAGAGGGAGGAAAAGTTGTCGAGTAAGGTGCAGAAGGTCTGCAAGTCAACAAGTGAAGGAATGCGGGCAGGGGGGGGGGGGGAGCTTAGGGCACCCCTTGCACCACACAAATTATATTTATTGGGGAATGTCGAATAGCCGAAAGAAAGTTTCTTGTTTAGACCGGAAGGGAATTCAGTCTTTAGGTTAAACATTAATCTGTTTTGTTCCTTTTTGCATGAGGTGGGTGTGTGGAAGCCTGATTTCCCGATGCATACTCGCATGTTGAGTTAGGAATGATTCGTGGAGGAGAAGTGTTTAGAGACGTGTGTGGAGAGGTCGTGTTAAAGTTGGCCCGCTATTTCTAGTGTGACAAGTCTATACTCGGAAGCGTTTGTGGAGTCTGTGGTCAATTCCGTCGATATATAATAAGGTCGGACAAAGTGTGCAGGAAATAATGTATATCAGATTAGAAGATTTACAGGTGTGAATTCCAGTGATTCTCATTGGCAAGCGGGGAGGAGGGTCGGTGTGTTTGCACGCAAGACATTTCGGTGCACCGCACGGCCTGGTACAGGTGAGCAAGGTCGGAGGTTTTGTGGACTGGTGGCTGTGCACTAGAAGGGATCGTAAGTTGGGCTGCCGACGGTAGTTAGGGCAGGTGCTTTATAAATAACTTTAGAGTCTACAAGATAAGAAGTGGCGTCCATGATTAGTTTGTCAGGCCTGGGTACGGAGGGATGGAACGTGAAGATGAGGGGGTTGCCTGGTTTAGATCTTGGTAGGGGAAAGAGGGCGTCGTGCCGCGAAATGTTAGAAAAGCGACTGCTCGCATTGCGCAGAAGGCCGAGTGGGTAACTATGTTCAGTAAAGAAGGCGGTCATCATCTTAAGCTGTTGACGGAAATCTATGTAGTCGCTGCAAATCCTACGGAGGCGAAGGAATTGTGAAAAGGGAATAGAGTTGATTTGGGATCTAGGTTGGTTCGAGGAGTAAAGAAGGTAGCTATGGCTGTCAGTGGGTTTATAGTGCACAGAGGTGTGGAACCTCTGACCGTCACTAGTGATTTTTGAGTCTAGGAAGTTGACAGAGCATTTCGATATCACTGAGGTAAACTTGTGGGAAGGGTGGGCGTTACAGAGTGCATTGGTGAAGCGGTCAACTATAAGAGGGGGGGTCAAAACCAAAGATGTCGTAAAATAATGACCATAGAATTGAGGGTGCGTGTGTGGGAAGAAATTAAAGAACTAGTGCTCGACTTAGCCAACAAAAAGGTTGGCGAACGAGGGACCCATCTTAGTGCCCATCGCTACACCACATTTTTGGCGATAGGAGTAGTTGAATTGGAAGGCGTTTAGTGTTAGGACTATTTCGGCGAGGCGGATTATGAAGTGAGACGGGGGATTTTGAGAGGGATGCTGATCAAGAAAGTGTGAGAGAGCCTGTAGTCGTTCGGCGTGAGGAATTACAGTGTAGAGAGATGTGATGTACATTGTGAAGACGATAGTGTCGGGAGTCGGCGCCAGATTAGACAGGCGTTGGAGGATGCTTGTTGTGTCTTTAACGTAACTGGGCAGGTTTTGTACAATAGGCTGAAGGACCGAGTCAACAAAAGCGAAGATGAAGTAAGTGGGGCAGGAGATGGCGGACAGAATATGTCAGCCAGGGGATCCAGCTTTGTGAATTTTGGGAAGGAGGTAGAAAGAGGCAGCGTGGGGATGACGAACAATTAGGCAATTTGCAGCGGGGTGAAGGAAGTTGGTTTCGATTAGGAGCCTTACAGTGGCTGAAATTTTATCTTGGAAGGCGGCGGTGGGGTCAGAGGAAAGGGGTTTGTAAAAATCAGAAACAGAGAGCTGTCGGAGAGCCTCATCGGAGTAGAGATCACTGCACCAGACCACCACGGCTCCACCCTTATTGGTTGGCTTGATTACGAGGTCAGTGCGGTTTCGAAGGGATTTTAGAGCGTTAACTTCTTGTGGGGTGGTGTTGCGGTATTTAGAGATTAGGTTACTAAACGAGTTGGCAAGGATGCTACAACATGCTTTGATCGAATTGTCAGTTTCAGGGTGTTTGGCGGGAAACGGGGTCCAGATACTAGTTTTTGGGTTGATGGTGTCGAACATGGTGCGATTAAAGTTAGACGGATGCTGGGTGAAGTGGGCATTTAAGAGTAGGCATCGGAAGAATTGTTCGCTCTCTACATGTAAAGAAAAAGGGTCGGTCGGCTTTGAAGTGCAGGGACGAAGGACAGGCCCTTTGATAAGATAATGTGTTCAGGGGCAGTGAGGGGTGAATCGTCTGGTATGGTGACATCATCATTGCGTTGGATGGCGGCCTGATCATTTCGGGGCAAGAGAGTGTCTAGTTTCCTTGATTTAGAGGCGAGACCATCGGCATAGAGATACGAGTTGACTTCAAGAATTTTGTCGACAAGTTTGCGTGAGTGAGAATGGAAAGATAAGTCAAGGGACTTGAGGAGTCTTTTAGCGACAATGAGGTTTGGGCGTAACTGGACACAGTGCTCATTATGATATCTCAGATGTGGCCACTAGGTGGAGAGCAACATTATGTAATATATGATTGTGACGCTTTTGAAGGGCCAGAGGGATTCTCATTGGCAGGTTGGGAAAAGGGCCGGTGTGTTTCCATGCAAGACATGTCGGGGTGCCGCACGGCGTGGTACCGGGGAGCAAAGTCGGAGGTTTTGTGGACTGGTTGCTGCGTACAAAAGGGATCGTAAGTTGGGCTGATGATGGTAAGTTAGGACGGGTGCTTTAGAAATTACTTTAGAGTCTACGAGGTGGGAAGTGGCATCCATGATTAGTCTGCTGAAACCTGGGTATGCAGGGATGGAACGTAAAGATGAGGGGGTTTCGGAGTGGTTGCTGCATACTAGAAGGGATCGTAAGTTGGGCTGACGATGGTAAGTTAGGGTGGGTGCTTTAGAAATTACTTTAGAGTCTGCGAGGTGGGAAGTGGTGTCCATGATTAGTTTGCCGAGCCTGGGTATGGAGGGATGGAACATAAAGATGAGAGGGTTCCGGACTGGTTGCTACGTACTAGAAGGGATCGTAAGTTGGGCTGACGACGGGACGTTAGGGTGGGTGCTTTAGAAATAACTTTATAGTCTACGAGTTGGGAAGTGGCGTCCATGATTAGTTTGCCGAGCCTGGGTATGGGGGGATGGAACGTGATGATGAGGGGGGTTGCACGGTGGTTTAGATCTTGGTTGGGGAAATAGGGCGTCATGCCGCGAAATCTTAGAGACACGACTGCTCGCATTGCACAGAAGGCCGAGTGGGCAGCTACTTTCAATAAAGAAGGTGGTCATCGTCTTAGAGGGGCACGGAAGTGGATTCTGATATCGTCTATTTATTGTCATAACTAAATCTATGAACTCTAAGCATCCTAAAAAACCTGAAATTACATCATGATGTAGAATACCCGAGACTGTGGTAAAAGCTGGGAAACTGGGTCGAAAAAAAAAGGCAGGGGAAAAGAACGTCGGTGGCCGGTGATTAGGTTGTGGATATATAACTTTGAGGAAATAAACACAGTAGCTGAGTTTGAGACATTCTTTTCCCCTGTCTTTTTTCTTCGACCCAGTTTCCCAGCTTTTACCACCGTCTCGGGTGTTCTACATCATGATCAACTTCCACCACCTCGCCTGCGCACTTACTGTTTTTTCAGAGAAATTACATACAAGGGCGGCCAATTTCCCTATTAAAAATCCAATCAAAGATTGTGGAACGCCCTCCCTTCTGCACCGTGGCGCAGAATACCAGAGGGTGCCACCGGATGGGAAAGCAGCAGGGGAGGGCAAGTGACAGCCAAATACAAGTGATGGTTTCCCGGCAGACTAAATTTTCGAATATGTGCACCTTCGAAAAAGCAGTCCACCGAGAGGCCATCACTCGTGATTGGCTGTCGCGTGCCCTCCCCTGCTGCCTTCTCGTCCAGTGGCACCCCCTGGTGTCTGTGCCACGGCACAGAAAGGGTGGCGTGCCACAATCTTTGATTGGATTTTTATTAGGAAAATCGGCTGCCCTTGAATGTAATTTCAAATTTTTTTTTAGGATGCATAAAGCTAGTAGATTGAGTTATGCCAATAAGTAGGCAATCTCAGAATCCACTTGAGGAGTTATGCCAATAAGTAGGCAATCTCAGAATCCACTTGAGTGCCCCTTTAAGCTGTTGACGGAAATCAATGTCGTTGCTGCAAATCCTACAAAGGCGAAGGATTTGCAGCCTCAAACGCCTTTTTGAACTCCACCGTTGGTTTGCCAAGGGGACGACGCTGCACCCCTTTGTCCCGGACACCGCAAACCAGACGGTCCCATAGCATGTCTGACAAGGTCTCACCAAACTTGCAGTGTTCGGAGAAGCGGCACAGGGCGATGACGAAATTCGCAACGGTTTCTCCAGGCTGCTGGCTGTGCTTATGAAATGCAAAGCACTGAACAATCACTGACAGGCACGGTGTGAAGTGGGTGGTGAGCTCCGACACAATGTCCGCATGACGGTGTAGATTGTCGGTCCACAAACACTGCGCATTTTTGGGGACCCCTCGACGATGTTGTGCACGGTGAAGAAAATATTTAGTCGCTCCTGGTACAGGGGCCACGCTTCAACCCTGTCCGGGTCAAACTCTTCAAGATGTCCCAACCACCCTATGATGACAACGTTTGGCTCATCCTTTTCCGCCATGTGCTCTCGTCGTTGCCAAGTTGCCACAAAGCTGTCGTTGCGCTCAAAAAAGTGTGGTTGCGTGCCTCTGAGTCTGAGGTTCTTCATTCTCGTCGCCACCCAAAGCTTTATTCAGGCGGCTGACTTGGCCGTGCAGGAAAGAGGAGTTAGACAAGAGGCACATGGTTTATGACGAGTCCGCGGAACGGTAAACTTTTCAGTAGAACCAGCTTGACTCGCTTTGGCTTGACTTCTGCTGACTCGCCTATGTCGCCCGACGCACACACACAACACTCACCATGCTAGATTCCGTTTCACTTTAAGTGCAAGATCTAGGCTTTCAATGCCGCTACCAAGGATGCACGGTCATGTAGTGGGAGCATCCTTCAGGGCAACATGCTCATGCTCATAGCTTCAGCTTCACTCGCACATGAAGTAAATGAAACCATAGCCCCTGCGTCCACTCTAATTCTCTAAGCCAGTAGTAGGCTGAAATGTATCCAACGCGACAAGAAGTTGGGAGTGATGCCGAGAATCTGGGAGGGTCGTCACATGTACAGAATTGACTGATCGACGTGCAGTTCCCTGCAAAATGATGTCCTGGGTTGGGTAAGGTTTGAGCATGTTGGATGTTATCAGGAACACGTGGTTACACAGGATCCGTGGGGACATGGCGGTCCCATTGACTGAGGCCACATGTGCCTGGATCGTCACTGCTTCCCGAATGCCAGCCAGTTCCAACCTCTTGAACGTGGTCACGACACTGCCTCAGCATCCCAACGTTGAGATACTGGAACTGGTTGCAGTAGTCTAGGAGAGCCAGAAGAATCACTGTAGTTGGATAGAAACATTGCAACAGAGGCATTAGTCCTCTAGGCATAAAATATCTTGCACCTTAGACATATAATTTCCAAAATTGGAGATTCAATGGGGAAGCAGAGCAGTCCAAATTTCACCATGCAGCTAGCTTGAAACATTTTTTTGAAACTCCACAGAATGGAGAACGTTCTATAGTTTCTAAACATAGTATTTAAAGTGCTAGAAGCCGGCACTCTTGTCTCGTATTTAGAAACAGTTATTTAGTCATTTTTACCTCATCAAGCATGCACACCAATTCCCATTTTATTACAATTTCGAAGATGATCAATCCAGTTGTTTTATTCAAATTAAAGCGAGTTAACGAATAACTTTACAATGTTGGCAGGAGCTATACCAGTTAGTTTTGAGTGACACTCAGTAATAAAAAAATAAATAACTCTTTTAATTTTTATTTTTTTAATTTGTGAGTTTGAAGCAAGATTGCCTGAATTTTCTAAGAGCTAGAAAAAACATGTAGTGATATTATTTTTACTAGTTCAGGCATCAATTTTTTTTTAATAAATTGTATTTCGTTACAAGAGACGTTTTTCTTTTTTTTTCTTTTTTTGCAAAAAGGGTACTTACTATTCTTACCTTGCTTTGGTAGCCACTGGTGCTGGAGCTTGATGTCACAGGTGGCAGTCGTACAGCGACTCTCTATGACCTGCGCGAATCCTGGGGCAGTTCGGTTATCCCGTGTGTGTTTAACCGTTCAGCGGTCTCGGCGGCGCTCACGATCTTCGACCAGTCGCGTCGGACGAATGCGATCACTTGGCAGTGGAGTGCACCACGACGAGCAAGTTGGCGATTGTTCTGTCCTCCGCAGTGGAGTATGGCTTTGCAGCGCCGACTCGCTTTCTCACTGGGGTGGTTAGGTGCACACAAGTCACCTGGCCAACCCAGCACTCTATGTAACGCCGACACACATTCACAAGGTACCTGATCACGTCGCCGGTATCGCCCAAACGGCTGCTTGAAGACGTAGTACGTTAGTAGGTACGGTAGCCTGTCTTCAAACCGAAGCTCGCGGAATGCGTCTACGACGAAGATGACGGACGGCCTTCTCAACAGACGGAGACGCTCGAACCAAGAACAACCCATACCGCCGTGATAGCAACGGCGGAAGCATAATACGGCGTCCAGGATCCCTCGCAGACGTAGAAGTGAACCCGGCAGACGAAGACCGAGCGTGAGGGACAACCAGACCAAGCAAGCACTACCGAAATTACCGAAAGAACTGATAGCTGATAGCGAGCAAGCTGTCAGCTGTAGTGGCGGAGCGCGGGAGGCTCGGCTTACGGATTGGCTTATGACGACGTTACGTTGGCTAATAGATTTCGCCTCACGCTTCGCTTTTTTTTTCGTCAGAAACCGAACACATTAAACTAGTGAGCGCAAATTTCTATCCCGGTTTTTTGTTATATTTTGTTGTCCCAGCAGGCAACACAAAAAAAAAGTGTTTCGCCGTGTTAAAATTGTTTATTGACGCAAACGTGATCTATATGCACGGAACGACTTTGAGACTGCAATCGTAGTAAACATCACCTAAATGTCATTCTATTTGTCGTCTGGCACGTCCCATCTTGAATGTCATTTGCAAACCTGAATGTCATTTGGCGTAAATGCCATTTTAGCTGCCGTCTGACAGGGGTATAAGACTTCCAGCGTGAAGTAGCAGAGAATGACAATTCCTGTCTGCGTCAGACCTCGCTTCACTATGGCGCTAGGTTCCTAGCAGACGAACATTTTATCCGGTCTGTTACGCTGTTTTTTTTTTTTTTGTTTTGTTTTTTCCGTTTGCGAATGATTCTTCGTAGCAAACGAGCCGCGTTCTTCACCCCCTCATCTACTTCTATAAAACGCTCGCGCGCGCGCGCGCGCGCGTGCGTGTGTCAGTCCGTCCGTCCGTCCGCCCGCCCGCCCGTCCGTTCGCCCGTCCGTCCGTAGGTAGGGAGGTACGTAGGTAGGGAGGTACGTAGGTAGGGAGGTACGTAGGTAGGCGGGTACGTAGGTAGGCGGGTACGTAGGTAGGCGGGTACGTAGGCAGGCGGGTACGTAGGCAGGCGGGTACGTAGGCAGGCGGGTACGTAGGCAGGCGGGTGGGTAGGCAGGCGGGTGGGTAGGCAGGCGGGTAGGTAGGCAGGAGGGTAGGTAGGCAGGCGGGTAGGTAGGCAGGCGGGTAGGTAGGCAGGCGGGTAGGTAGGTAGGCGGGTAGGTAGGCAGGCGGGTAGGTAGGCAGGCGGGTAGGTAGGCAGGTGGGTAGGTAGGCAGGTATGTAGGCAGGTAGGTAGGCAGGTAGGTACGTAGGCAGGTAGGTAGGCAGGTAGGCAGGTACGTAGGTAGGGAGGGAGGGAGGTACGTAGGTAGGGAGGGAGGGAGGGAGGTAGTTAGGTAGGGAGGGAGGGAGGTAGGTAGGTAGGTGGGTCGGTAGGGAGGGAGGGAGGTAGGTAGGTAGGTAGGTAGGGAGGGAGGGAGGTACGTACGTACGTACGTACGTAGGTAGGTACGTACCTTGTGGAAAATGTTTATTAGCTTAGTTCCGCTAAAAATCTATTACGAAGCGTACGATATGCCGAACTCCTTCATATTCATTTATTTTTGTGAGTATAAGTATCTGTTCCTTATAAAACATAGAGAGCGTCTGAAGTAAATCATGTATATACGAATGTGGTCCAATAAAATATTTTCGAACCACTTACTATTGTTGACCTCAAAATGCTCCACCAGTCAGGAGTCAATGTGAAGGTTGTGTAACTTCAATGTTTTACAGTAGAAAAAACAAACAAACAAAATATACGCATCTGTTTTGTTAAGTAGAAATTTTGTTTTACACATTTCGTACGGGTTATATAATAAAAATTAAAATAACTCTGCGTCAACATTAGAAAAAAAAAAGAAACAGCGGCTCCGGGAGCCGAAGAGCTCCCGAGAGCGTAGCGAGGAGCGACGCAAGAAGGAAAGATGGGGAGAAAGAGAAGGAGAAGGGTACCGGAGAACCGGAGCAGAAACGCCCAAACCGAAACCGAAACTAACTTGACCGGAACCGGAATTAGATTCTGTTTAATGCCGCCCGCTAGGAGCGCTAGCTGTCGCTCGTCTATCTGGGCCGCTGAGGCCTATGGCAGTGTCCGCTCTTTACCTTGTGTATATTACTCTATGGCATTACTGCGAATCTCGCTCCACGGCGCACGGGGCCCTTCCGTCTGGTCCAGTGCCTGGGTGCTAACGACTTTGTGCTTAAGAACCCAGTAACTGGGCGAAACCGGCACGTTGAACACACGGACCAGCTGACACCGTACCACGAGCCACTCCCAGATCTACTCCCGTCTTGTTCACGTCTCAAGAGGCGGAGACCTGCGAGGAGTGTCTGGCGAAGGACTATGCCAGGCGCACGTGCCCCGTAGAGACCAGGGTGTCCGCCAGGGGACAAAAACGGGAGGTGAAAGAAGACGACGTCGGACCAGGGGAACGTTCAGTTAGGTCTACGATTGCAAACGAAGAGTAAAGGTTCCTATTACAAGTGTAGACCGAACTCGCTTCCCGCCGGCCAACGTTCGTCGGCGGCAAGACGCGGAAGCATGACCCAAGTGGCGGTTTCAACACAACACTAACTGAGGGAGCCGTGTGGCCCCCTGTTTAATATAGAGCGCACATCGTCACACTAGGCCACCAGGGGCCTTGTGGCGCTACAGGCTAGCCGGGAATATAACAGTCCTCCCCTCTAAGGTACAAAGACAAGCAACAGCTAAGGGGAATACCGCTGCACGGCCCTGCTAGTCCTTGTGCTACGTCGCAGCTGGGGTGGACCGATGCTTGTAGGCTGCGGAGTTACCCCAGTGCTTGAGACACTGTCGCTTGCAACCACGCTTGTTTCGCCTGGCTCGAACAGAGCGCCAGGAGCACTAGCAGATTGACTCTTATTTAACACTTGTGGTTCCAGCTGAACTGCAGCACCAGCAGGTTGACACGTCTCTGCCTCGGCCGTAGCTGCTGTAGCAGGGGAGTCGGTCGGTCTGGAACGCAGGTGATCACCGTGCCGATGCCACAGTGTGCCATCTTCAAGGCAGACTTGTGCTGACGATTGACTTGTGGCGCCGACGACTCGAGCAGGCACCCAGGGCATACCCTGGCGGAAGTTCCTGGCGAACACGTTCTCCTCAGGGTTCAGCGGTGGCCCCCGTCGTCAGCCTTTATCGGTATACAGTTTCTGTTTTAACTGCTTGAGCAGCACTGATGACTGGAGGCTGGGACGCAGGACATCCAACGGCGTCTTGAACATCCTTCCCGTCAACAACTCGCATGGTGCTCTGCCCGTGACCTTGTGCGGAGTAGTCCTGTAATGAAACAGGAATCTGGAAATCCGAGTCTGGAAGTCCCCAGAGCCACTTTTCTTGAGCTTGTTCTTAACGGTTTGTACAACACGCTCCGCTGCCCCGTTGGAAGCTGGATGATATGGTGGCACGAGCATGCGGCGTATCCCGTTGCATGTTAGAAAGTCCAAGTACTGTTCACTTGCAAATGCAGGCCCATTGTCTGAAACAATCAGATCTGGTAGACCGTGCTGAGCGAAGGCCATTCGCAGGGCTGTTATGGTAGCCTCTGCAGAAGTTGACGAGACAGGAAACACTTCGACCCATTTTGAAAAAGCATCCACAATGACCAAAAAAGTATGCCCCATAAATGGCCCTCCAAAATCAATGTGAAGCCTGGACCAAGGCTTCTGGGGGAATGGCCAGGGCGTCTGTTGAACTGGTTGTGGAGCCCGCTGATGAGCTTGGCATATCGAGCAGCTCTTCGCATGGTGGGTTATGTCGTTATCGATACCCGGCCACCAGACGTGACTTCTGGCAATCATTTTGCTCTTCTCGATGCCGGGGTGGCTGGAATGAAGCAGATCCAGGACTCGCGCCTGCAGCACTTTTGGGATCACCACGCGTGCTCCCCAGAGCAAACAACCCTCATGCAGGCTAAGCTCTGAACTCCTTGCACAAAAAGGGCTTGTTTCTGATGCTAGTGCAAGGTTCTCCCCTCTGAGAACAGCGAGAACGACATGTCCCAGAACAGTGTCATTCTTTGTGGCTTGAGCCTCAACGGCGGGTGAAAGAAGATTCGGATAGGCGTGCTGTAGCATGAAGATGTCAGCCGGGACATTCGCTTCAACGTTGCTCCCAGGTAATGGCAAGTCTACTGAGTGCGTCAGCATGACCTAAATTCCTTCCTGGTTTGTAGGTCAGCTGGTACTTGTACGCTGAAAGCTTGAGAGCCCACCTGACAAGACGAGGTGACGCGTGGACAGGAACTGGCTTGTCAGCACTCAGCAATCCCAGCAGCGGCTTGTGGTCTGTGAAAGCTTGAAAAGGGGTTCCCCACAAGTACTGGTGGAACCGTTCCACCCCGTAGACCAAGCCTAATGCCTCTTTGTCAAGTTGACTGTAGTTTTGTTCTGCTCGGGACAAACTCCTTGATGCAAAAGCAATGGGTCGCTCTCGGCCATCGGCTTCACGGTGCGCCAGAACTGCACCGATCCCGTATGGTGATGCATCACAAGGTAGACATACCGGCTTTTCTGGATTGAAATGAGCTAGAACCGGAGCGGACGTCATCAAGTGCTTGCTTGTGGTAAAAGCCACTTCTTGGTCTTTTCCCCACTCCCACTTCTTCCCGTCAGTGAGAAGCAAATGCAGTGGCCGCAGGCGTTCAGACAGGTTAGGAAGGAAACGTCTGTAGAAATTAATCAATCCTAGGAAGCTCTGAAGCTGCTTGACGTCGCGAGGAGCAGGAGCATGAAGTATGGCCGCGACTTTGCCCAGGCCTGGAGACAACCCTTCCTGGTTGATAATGTGCCCAAGGTATTCAACCTGCGGCACAAAAAAATGACACTTGTCGAACTTCAACTTCAGCCCGACATCACGAAGGCGCGTGAGAACGGAACGAAGGTTGTGCAGATGATCCGAGTCAGTCGCGCCGGTGACCAGGATGTCATCAAAATACACAGCGACGTGTGGCAGCCCTCGGAACAAGTTTTCCATCTCCCGTTGGAAGATAGCTGGAGCAGACGACACTCCGAAAGGAAGGCGGGTGTACTGGAACAACCCCATGTGTGTTGAAATGGTGACATACTTCCTCGAGTCCTGCTCAAGAATCACTTGCTGGTAAGCATCCCTCAGATCCAACTTGGTGAACTTCTTACCCCCAGACAGCATGGCCCACAGGTCTTCGATTCTGGGAATCGGGTACTTTTCCAGGGTGGCCACCGGATTCACGGTTACCTTGAAATCGCCACAAATCCTCACACGTCCATCCTTCTTGGCAACAGGAACAATGGGGGCAGCCCAGGCTGATGTCTTGACTGGTACAATAATGCCCTCCCTTTCTAGACGTTGAAGCTCCTGTGCAACTCCATCTTTGAGTGCGAAAGGTAGTGGACGTGGCTTAAAAAACTTCAGTGGAGCATTTCCCGGAACATGAATACTGGCTTTGAGCCCCTTGAACGTACCACGCCGTTCCTCGAACACAGCAGAAAACTCTTGAACTAGAGTTCTGACGTCAGAGAGAGAATGAACAGTTACCTCCACATCAGAGAAGTTGAGGCCCAGCTCCCGAATCCAGTTGCGTCCAAGTAGTGTAGGCGACCCATCTCCGGTGACGAACAATGGCAGCACGGCCTTCTTGTCGTGGAACTGCACGCTGACGTCCACTCTGCCTTGAACTTGGGTCAGTTCACCGGAATAGCTTCGCAGCAGCACGCCGGATGGCATGACTCGTATCGCAGGCACCAGCGCCTGCAGACGTTTCTTGGCGATGACAGAGACGCTTGCGCCCGTGTCCACCTCCATGCAGAGTGGCTTGACACACACGTAGACGGTGACGGTGAACGGCGGTGACGGCGCGCCGCTGTCAACTTGCCACATGTCGAAAACCTCTGACGATGCGCTGTCGTCCTCAGCGTTGTCATGGACGATATTCACTGGATGCATCTCCGTTGCTGGGGACAGGCACGCTTGCCCCAGAAAGCGTTGCCTGGTAGAACCTTTCCTGGATGACTGGGCGTCCCTCTGCTTCGAATTGCACACTTTCGATAGATGTCCTCGCTTTCGGCAGTAGTTGCACGTAGTCTTAACGTGCTTGCAGCCGGACGCGAGGTGTCCGTCTCCGCAGCGGTAGCAGGTGACGCCCCCCGTAGGTGCCGTGACTCGATGCGTTGCGAACGCGGTGCTGCCGGAGCTGGTCTGGCAAATCTCCCCGGCGTCCCTCTTCGCCGCTTCCATGGCCACAGCAGTCTGCACAGCGTCCTCGAACGTCAATTCTGGCCGTTCCAAAAGTCTGGTCTGGATTGCAGTGCTGTTAATCCCGCAGACGACACGGTCCCTCAGCGTGTTTTCAAGCTCAGCTCCGAAGCTGCAGTGCTCGGACAAGTTTTTCAACGCTGCGACGTAGTTGCTCACAGACTCCCCGTCGGCGCGAGCACGCAAGTTGAAACGGAAGCGCTGGACGACGGCGGAAGGCTTCGGGCAGTAATGGTTGCCGAGGACGGAAAGAACCTCATCCAGAGACTTATCTTGAGGCTTGGCAGGCTTGACCAGGTCCCGAAGAAGAGCGTACGTCTTCGCACCGCAGCAACTGAAGAAGATGGCTTGCCTCTTGGCCGCGACGACATCGTTCGCCGAAAAGAAAGCTTCTAGACGCTCGACTTAGGACGGCCAGTCCTCTCCTCCCCCTTCAAAAGGTTGAATTCTGCCGAAGGTTGGCATGACGAGCAGAACTAGCCCGTGCAGAATGACTCTGGAACTTATCATCCGCACGGAACCGTGACGAACTTTGTACGAAGAACAAAACTTTTCCCTCGTCGCCACTATTACAAGTGTAGACCGAACTCGCTTCCCGCCGGCCAACGTTCGTCGGCGGCAAGACGCGGAAGCATGACCCAAGTTGCGGTTTCAACACAACACTAACTGAGGGAGCCGTGTGGCCCCCTGTTTAATATAGAGCGCACATCGTCACACTAGGCCACCAGGGGCCTTGTGGCGCTACAGGCTAGCCGGGAATATAACAGTTCCATCCTAACAATATATATATATATATATGTATGCATACAAGCAAAGCGCCCTTTATTTCTAAATTTACTCAACCACTATAGTTTCACTGTCGTGCTGCCTGACCTTCTCTGAGCCACTTCTGCAGCATCCAACGTTCTTTGCCCAATTTGTTTTGTTTTTTTTTTTTTTTAAATATGAAGATGTACACTGCACGCCTCAATTCGTCACAAGCTGATTTCAAAGCAACCTTTTTAGTACGCTGCGGCGAGTCTTCGCAACCGCTGTTCAGACAGCAGCCGCAACGTGCAAACATAAGGCGCCTCGATTGATTCGTGATGAACATTGGGGTGAAGGTCAGCTCCTATAAGCAAGCGTAGTTTGCTTTCTAGCCTACCGTACCTACCACTGTTGGTGTAGTTGAATTCCGTTACCACCCAGTGTAGAACTCTGCGACAAATAAACAGTCATGCAAGGCAAGAATAAACTGTATGACGTTTATTGACTTCAAAAACAATAAGCTGCTGTATCTCAATTCGTTGATCAATCCGCAATAAGCACAATTCCATTTTATGGGAACAGTAGCCGACGCTCAAGTGCAGTGTCCGTCTTCCTAGCACGGGCCGCCGCACCTTTTCGAAACGCCGCCACGACGCCCTTTTTATCTTGCTTTTGCAACGACATGCGACGTGTACAAACACGCGCCGGTGGTTCGCGGCACTATCCAACTCTCCTAGCTTCTTGGGAAATAGATAAAATGCGCTAAGGACGAGGACAGAGGCAGAAACAAGTACGACAGTCTGAGCGCAACTTCCACCTGTTTATTTAGCGGAAAAAACAGCAGTATAAGTAGCAGTAATCAGCTCGCGACGACAAAAGGGGAGATTAAACATGACTATCCATAAAAGTTGTCTTTCTCTACAAGCTATAAATGTGGCGCAACGTACCCGCCTCGCATTGCAAACTACCCGATAGCTGTTTAAGGAACTAGAGACTGCAATGCTGCACTATCAAGGCCTCCTATAGGGTAAAAACCTTCGCCTTCGATGCCAGAACCGGCCGCCATAACTGGCATGAAAAAAATAGGATATGATAGAAAGGGGATATAAGAGTGCTCGCGGCCCTCAGAGACCCGCGGGCACTTTCCGGAACTCTCGTACCTATTTTTTTTGTGTGTTTTTTTACGTACGTATTTTTCAACAATTTATCTACACTTACGACTAATCCTGTTTTCCCAGTCCCTCAGCGAGTCCTCTTACCCTCTGTAAAAGAAAAGGGTAAGCAGCCGGTCGCTGTTTCTATTTTTTTTTCCTTCCCCGCAAAACACAAAACGAAGGGTGGAGTGGTTTGCCCTACGACACCAGTGTGCAGCTGCAATGCAGATGCTTTCCTTCTTGGTTTACCGCTACTCATCTAATTTTTACCGTAACCCGACTGTTTCTTGTTCTGGCTCCAAAAGCGCGGGGTTATACAAGAGGCTCCATGGCTCTACGAACCGCAATGCGGGTAGTCCGAATCCATTTCCAAATAGTGTATTCCGCGGAGATCACTGCTTGCGTGATGGCCCATTCTTCCGTGGGAACGTTGCCAACGCGAACACCTCATCTTGAGCGCGGAACTGTAGGCGCCACTAGGACAGCTTCGGGATGGGTACGTGCATCTATCGATGGAGTTGAGGTAGTAGATCTTGGCCCTTTTGTGAGAGCAACCTAAAAGAAAGAAGATCAGAGAAAAAAACTGAAGTTTTTGTTATTGTAATAATCACACCGGGTATTCTTGAAAACTAAAACCGTGTTCTTTTTGGCCGGCGTAAATTAGCGACGGATCCCAGGAAGCTGAAATACTGTGACAATGAGACGCTATGAATATAGACTGCGAAAGGTGAAACAACTACGTTAATTAGATCAAACGACAAAAATATTTTATAAGCCAGCGTTTGCCTCAGCCTAATGTTGTGAAAAGAAGACTAAACATTTTGCAAGCATGTGGCATTTATATGCGTGAGAATAAATTGCGGCAAAATGCCAGACAATTGTGTCGCATACGTCAAACATAATTGCATCACAAACGCGTAGCGATACCCTGAGTTTCCACACACCTAAGTTCACGGTGCTCTTGATCAAGTAACTATAAAGCATACCATGTGTCCAGTTAATCGTAGTTATTATAGAACGAATGATACTACCGCTAATCGGGCTGATAAACGTGGTGATCTCCCTGGGCCTTCTGTACTCGCGAACCCCTCTCCCCCAGTGCAAACGGGTGGTCGAGCATCTTTTCCTCGCTAATGTTCGTCGAACTAAGTGGAAACCAGGGTTCGAAAACACGTTCTTGACATTCGATAATTTGTACTCACTAAAGATATAGCATCCCGATTGGCGACCCCCTCCATCGGGATAGAAGTCGACATGGCCGATAGGGTCGCGCACTCCGAGCTGAAGAAAGCCGATGCTGGTGTGAATGACGTCCACGAAGTCGGCATCGTCCTTGTCCAGATGCTCGCTGCCTTCAAAACCTATCGCTGGATCTAGGCCTGGACGAAATTGGCAAAGAGATTACAGATGTACGCGTCGCAGTAAATCTAGTGCGTCTACGTTACAGAGAGTTTCCAACTGCCCGATCGGTTTCCCGTGGTATACGGGCCACGTTTGCAATACGAGCTGCAAGGAGGTGCAGAAAGCGTTGATTGACTGCAAACGTCTTCGCCCTTCCGCCTTCTCTTCTCCTCGCCACGCGAAAACGCCGCGCATGAAAACTTTCGACTAATTTCCACGGAAGACGTCCGCCATTAAATTGTGAACGCTTCCCATAATCTAAGATGAGCCCTCTCTACAAGTTAGACACTCACTAATATAAGCGAAACTAGCTCTATCCGATGCACCGACGTGCGGCTACAAAGACTCCGCCTGTCCTGGTACTTGATTCCGGCACATCTACAGAACCAGCGGAGCCCAACACCGACAGCGCTATCCAGTGCTGTCGATTTATGCGCAGCAGAAAAGTTACACGAATTGCCTCCAAACTTAACATAAAGAGATCAGAAGGATCAGAAGCGCACATTAATGTATGGAGGCACTTCTTTAGGAAAAATCCTCGAGATACATTATGTTTACTAAATTGAGAATCTCCTTATTTATTGAATTCGTTAGGTATCCCTAAGCAGCCCATATCCGTACGCAAGAGGGAAGCTATTTCAAAGTTATGTCCGCGCAAAGCTCCCTATATGACACCTTTCATTAAAAGCGCACTAGTTTGTCAAAATATCAATACGTTAGCGAAAAAACTAACGCCTTATAGGCAGCACCGTTACTTGTAACGCGTTACCGCCAACACTGGCTTTCAGCCGCCTGATGGTGACGATTCTAACAATGAAGATGATGAATAATATTCCGATAATGACGCGGGTGACTACGTAAGAAGTTTCTAAAACCCCGAGTAAGAACTGATTAATGAACTGAAAAACTATGCTATTATATCCCGGATATCCCCAACAAACCATTTCCATTTATCAACTGATTCATAAAATCTCTTCCATGTTTCTTTAAAAAAAAATGTTAAGGGCTTATTAATTCGGCTGTAATCTAGTGCAGTAACCTCGTAGTTTGTGGTGTGAGTACGGGTTTCTCTCGTTTTCTGTTTCAAATTTGTAGGCATGCTGCCTGAGTTCTGCATCGTTGGTTGGGACCTCTTCAGGTGATTTTGATTACTTTTTTGTCCCACCCTCCTTCACACCTGTGTCAAAATAAAATCAATCAATCAAACAACTAATCCTTCACTCCATCCTGTGTTCTCCGTAAGAATATGATATGATTTCGTTTCACAAATGTAATAAGAATAAAAGAGTTGGCTCACCTGTAATCCTGCCAATCTTTTGACCGTTCAAGATTAACTTGAGGCTCTGTGCGAAGTATTTTGCGGCCTGGGCCCCGAGGCTGTGACCGATGTAATGCACCTTGGACACACTGAGAGCACCGGCTTCGACCAGCGTCTTCACTAGCCATGCCATGCCGTCAGCCATCTGCTTTGCATTCTGCTGCGACTCAGAATAGATATACTTGGCTTCTTCGAACCAGTCGACCACAATGACAGTGGCGTTTTCCTGTGAGCAAAATAAAAGTTAAAATTTGGAAAAGCGCGAGCTAGTTGCTTCGGATTAAGTATCGACGCCTGCACGAGCGATCGTGCAGCAAGCGCTCCAGTCAAGGCAGTCAAAGCTAGCCGCTCGCGCTTGCACAACCTTCGCGGTCATTACATGCTAAGGTGAGACAAAGTATATTGTATTGACTTCGAGGCTACGCTGGCACGAGCGAACGAGCACGTGAGGCACGAGACCGGGGCCAGGCTTCCGCGTGCCATGCAAGGGCATTCCAACACCAAGCCGCCTCCAGCAAGAGCTGTCTTCCTCATTTTTAACTTTTATAGTAAAATCTTATGGCGCGACAGCGCTTAAAGACCGACCAACAAGCAGAAAGGTCAAAACCCTCCCTCCCGACCACCACAATTTAATGAAAGTAGGAAGCCGGTACAGCATCCTTGTGGTGTTTTCCGCCCCTCTGAAGTTGAGCCAAATATGTTTGAGTGTAAAGGCCAAGACAGAAGGGGGGTGGGGAGGGGGGGGGGGGCCTGTCAAAGGGCAAGTGTACAATAAACCATAGCCTCCTTTATACTGAAAATGCCTGCCCAATGGTTTCTTTGTCGTCGTCCCGCCTACTTCACATATTTGCTACTAGGGGCGCCAAAACCCCATACAGAAAAGCAGACGACGCTTGTCCGCTGTCTGCTACTACAGTTCACTGTAGCTAGTTTAAGCTACGTTATCACGTTAGGCTTTGTGATAACGTAAGTTTTCCATGTTAGGTTACGCGGTAACGTGACCTTACGTGTTTAAATGGGTCACGTGATCACGTAATGTTTTTGTGACACGAGTAACTTCTTTCGGTTGTCGTTCGATTCTCAGAGCTCTAGAGCGCTTAGCCATAACCAGCATAGCTCAATAGCCCGAGGCTGTCTGCGGCTCCCGGGACGCACACCGTGACGCCACACGGTGTGCGTGTGGCGTCACGTAGTAGTAGGTGGATATTTGGCACGGGTGGTGAAGGAACATGTCAACTGCAGTGACAGCTTCCTACTGGTTATTAAGCAGGCTTCAACGGCTCACAGTGATTCCATCATCAGGCACCAGGACAGGGCAGGACTATACTATTCATCGGAGAAGCTAGTGAGGGTGCTGTATGCGCTGAAGAACTTCGTAGAGGTTTTACTGAAAAAAAAAACAAAATATGCTGAAAACGCCTTTGTATGTAGCTGTTGAGAGTTCGGTAGATACATTTATGCACCATGGCGCTCTGAAATGCGCAAAGACACATAAAGATGTAAACCATTACAAAGATTTCCTGCAAATTCTGTGTACTAAATATTTCAGGCCAATTTCCACAAACTACTCTGCATCCGTGTCTGACAAGCATGACCTCAAGAAGATCTTCTTCAACAAGCCACTATCTAGGAAATCGTTAAAGCTCTAGAACTGCATCCGTGAAAAACAGTGCAGACCAGAAAAAAACAGCCAAAACATAAAAAAAAACTGCGAGCTTAAAACAAAAATTAAAAAATATAAAATGTATCTTAAGATACCCGGTCAGAGCGTTGCCGGCGGGTGCGCAGGTTTTCGGTCAGCGAAGGCTCATTCGCGGTCCTGAGAAAAATTTCTTGACTGCCGCATGTGGTCCGCGGGCCGTATGTTTTCCGGCTCTGCTCCAGAAGCAATAAAAACGCTAAGTGGTTGCTGTTGCAACGTCGTGAACGTCCGCCAGCCTCTCTGTCTCCTTTTTAATTTGGTTTGACTATTACAGTTGTCGCTGTGACAAGCACCAGAGGTCTGGTAACATTTCAGCATAGAAACAAAACCAAGAAGTGAAAGCTAAAAGAAAGGTTAAGACTTCTTTTATATATGAAAACTATACTGACGGTGCCCTGCGCTAGCTATGTAGCACGGGTTACAAATGTATTCAATTCACAAATGGCGTCACAGTGGACTGTAGCAGCGGGCAGCGGAGAAGCGTCGTCTGCATTTTTGTATGGGGTTTTGGCGCCTCTAGTGGCAAATATGAGAAGCAGGCGCAACGACGACGAAGCATGGGGAAGCCAACCATTGGGCAGGCACTATCAGTATAAAGGAGGCTATGAATAAACTCGCAAAGCCGTTGGTGAGCTGTTTCCAGAGTGGTATACAAGGTCCCCCTCTCGTGTGGTAAAGTCTGTATTGGACAGACGGGGAGGTGTTTAAATGAAAGGCTCAGGGAGCACAACGATTCACTGAGAGCCACGGTCGGAGGGCATTTGGCGGCGCACTGTAAGAGCTGTTCGTGCAAGCCATCCTTCCAGGAGACTACGTTTGTAGATACGCACAAAGACAAGGTGACGAGGGAGGTGACAGAGACTTTTTACATAGCGGAAAGTGGGGCGCAGTGCAGCAGCGAGCAGTCGGTGACGCTATCAGGGAAATAGATGTTTTTGACCTCAATAATGAAAACCAAAGGGGGGGGGGGGGGGGGGGAGCACGCGGCACGTGGATGACCGGTGCCCTATGTGATGAGACAGAAAGGTTGGCGCGTATGTAGATTGCTGCCTTACGTGTTTGCTTTATATTTTCTGTAATAAAACCTTTAGTTGCGAGTCAGCCCCTATCCCGTCTTGTTTGTTCCTTCCGTCTAGTCTTTGTCGTTCTGCACTGTTTTACCTACATAATGTTTCCGCTAATTTCTCGCTTCTGATTTATTTTAATTCTCCCTAAACCTCAATTGATTTTTTTTTTATTGGCATCTTTATATTTGAACGTTATCACATCGTTACTACTTACACTTCAGTCCGAGGAAAGTGAAGACAGCCATTTCTTTATGATTACCGGATTCTACGCCAGGCCAAGTTTTGATGCGAGCGAGAGACGTCCTTCTGATATGCCAAACAGTGATCTTACGCAAATACAGAACCTCAGCAAGACACTTTAAAAACACCGCAAATTGTTTTCTCAAAACGAAACTTAAGCTGCACTCACCCCGGGGTATCAGTACCAAGACATCATAAACGTCCTTAAAAAAGGAAGTTCTGAAGTTTGAGTTTAGCTAACAGTTCAACAATAAACCTTAGCGAGGAACATGCTGGTCGAAACTCGTCCCCTCCTAAACGTCCCGTAGTTTAAGAAGCCTGCCGGTGCTTAAAAATAATATAGGGCGGTTCCACGGAACGCTTTTTCACTTTTTGTATGGTGCCTGGAGCGCGTCTCTGACTGGTGTGTTTAGCGTCAATGGGAAACGTATGACGCCGCAGACGCCTGAGTGTCGAGCTGTCGGAGGTCGCGATCCTGGCGGTTGGCCGTAGGAATGCTGGCGAAAGGCACGAGAGACCGCTAGTGTCGCTGTCGTCAGGGCTTCCCAATTTCGGACTGTCCAAGATTCCGTGGACTACCACACTGGAGAGCAACCTGCTGCAGAACAGACGTCTGCCAAATACACCACAACTTCTGGGACGCCGCCAGGATCGCGACCGGCGACAGCAGGACACCTCTATGACGTCATCGAGCGGAAATCGAGGGACCACTCTTTTGGGCGCGCTAAACATTCCAGTCGGAGAGCGTTCTAGGTACCATCCTTTTGGTAAGCAGTGTTACGCCATGTTGATGAACCGCGACCACCGCACTCTTCATTTTGTTTTTATTCGGACGCTTGGTTATTGGCGTTGTTTTTGGTTTTGGCGAAACGCGCAAGGATGGCGAGTGTCTCTGCCGATTACGGAACTCAGTATGTACGACGGGAGACGTATTTCGTACCACGGAAAGCAATGTCTACTCCGTTTTAGTTACACATTCGGAGTGGCCTCGGCGGAATCGGTAGCAGCCATTTTGGCTACCGACGGGTCAACTTCTTCATCGGTTGCTCGTCCGAGGTTTAAATAAAAGTTGGTATGTACACAGGTCGAGTTCCAACCGGTGCTTTTTTTATGTTCCCGACAACTCTCACAAACGCAATCGATCATAACGCAAACAAAAAAGAAAAACACGTGAAATTTGGAAAACACTGCCTCGGCGCATAGAAAGACATACGACAGTTCATCGGCCGACGTAATTTGGAGCCGGAAGTACGTCACGTGAAACAGCCTGATACATTTTTCGGAATTTTACGCGTATTGTTGGTTCTAGCTTACCACCCGAAGGAGCTCGTTCTTAATGCCTGCCAGTTCTTCATCCTTGACCTTTCTCGATGAAGACGAAGAGCTTGAGATACTTGAGAAGGACGCCGACGAACCAAGCCATCCGTGTACGAGCAGGTAAAGCTTCTGGTCGGGATCCAAAAGAGCCGCAATAGAGGGAAAATCGTCCACGTGTCTTGCGATGATAGCGGGAGAAAAGTAGTCAGAAGTTCCGTTACGTTTCCGATTCGTGTAGACTTCATATATAGCGCTAATATCTTCCGGGCTTCTCCTTGTCCTGTTTATCCTGTCCTTGAAACGTATTGCTTCAGAATTTAGGTCCAAGTTCTGATTACTGTATTTGGAAATTAGACGACCTCCCCTGGAACGAGATGCATTCGTGTCACCTTCGATGTTCACCGGAGTTGTGACTGCAATTCCTGAACTTTCAGAGCTGTCCTGATCAGAGGAATGCCCTTTGTCGAAAAGGAAGACACCTGGAACATGGGTAGAGAGTAAACCATCTACATCGGATGCGAGCTGAGCTAGATGCTTACCAGAGACTGCCAGAATTAGTGCAACAAATGTGCGCATGATTCTTCGACTGCCGAGCTGCTTCACATGCACTGTAAGTAGAAATCAATATAACGTATGTAATGAGTAGCAACTAATTTAATTTACAATGTATAAAACCGCCGAAAACTACAGGGACTACAAGCCAAAACAAAATTACAATAATATTAATAATAATTATAATAATGATAATAATTCTGTACCTTTTTTCTTTTCAAGCAATAAAAATATTATTATTATTATTTATTAATAATAATAATAATAATAATAATAATAATAATAATAATAATAATAATAATAATATTTAATGCAGGTGCTTCAAGTACAACTATATACACTATCGGAACCGTCAAAGCCCTAAAGGCTTGTATGACTAGTTCCCTAAAAATTACTGAAGGCACACTCAAAGCAAGCTAGTATAAACCATTTCGAGATCTAGAACGTGTGACAGAGAGAAGTATATACAAACAGGGCTGCAGTACACAGCGCACAGAAGTCACATCAAGTAAAAAACAGAATGTAAAAAAAAAAATAATAATTGGCATTTTACAAAATGATGTCTAGGTCAATAGTCTTCAATTTGCGTTTCAAAGCTCCTCGAGAGCTTACATCAAGAAGCACAGAGGGAATGTTGTTAAAAATATGGGATACATAATAGAGGCGAACGCACTTTCCAAAATGTGTGTTGATGCGCGGCGTTTTATATGGTCTCACATCTCGAAGGGCGCGACAAACAGTGTTGGGGGTCTTAAAAGTATTATCCCAGTAGTGCCTAAGCACTACTGTTTCCAAAAATAGTGATCTAAAAGTTGGTAGCGAGAGGTCGTTCAAGAGGTTATCAGATCTTTGGAGACTAGAACCGTAAGCCACACTACGCAGGATGCCATTCAGTAAGGAGTTCACTTTAGATTCTAAGAGGGCTGTACACTGTCCGAATACAGTTATTCCATAACGGAGAATACTATAGACAAGGGCGTGCGTCAGAAGTCTCCTTGTTGTGATGGGAAGAAGTATGCGAAGATTATATAAGGTGCACGAAGCGGCTCGTAATTTCTTGAAAATGTAGAAGAAGTGAGAGTTCCATGACAGGTCGCAATCAAAATAAATTCCTCAATATTTCGTACTGTTCACATAAACAATTGGCGCACATTCGCAAGAAACACAGTCTGACGTGTGAAGAAAAATTGGTTTGTCTAAAAGAACCTGTTTTAGTGGACTTCGAAAGCACACCAGTTGTGTTTTCTTCGCGTTTACTTTAATGACATTTGCTGAAAACCAGTTCATGAGCCGTAATACATCTGACTGGAGTAGCTCAACAGCCTCATGGTAGCGTACATGACTCGACAACAGGACAGTATCATCAGCGTATTGAAATACAGTGCAGAAGTTGACCGCCTTCGGAAGATCATTGACATAGATGTTAAAAAGAAGAGGCGATAGTATCGAGCCCTGTGGAACACCAGCCTTTAGGGACATTTTCAAACTCCGAGCTCCACATATTGAAACGAGTTGGGTACGATTTGACAGAACGTTTTCTAGCAGTGTGTAAAAAGGGCCTCTGAAGCCGAGGCTGAACAGCTTATTTAAAAGTACCTTATGTGAGACTGAGTCAAAAGCTTTAGAAACATCTAGAAAGAGTGCACACGTGAAAAGATTATGGTCAAATGCATTATGAAGAACATCGGAAAAGTCTTCAAGTAAGGGTTGGGTGCCTTTTCCTATAACGAAACCGTACTGTTGGGGAGAGATAAGGTTAAATTCATCTAAGAACGCTGACATTGTAAGGAAAATGTGTTTTTCTAAAAGTTTTGCCAGTGAAGGCAAGATAGATATAGGACGGTAGCATTCGATGTTACTATGATCCCCATTTTTGTACACAGGCCTGACAATGGCTGTTTTGAGATCTTCTGGAATATTACCTGACGTTATGAAGCAGTTTAACATCTTTAGGAGCACATGCCTCAGTGGTGCATAATTTCTCCGCAAATCAGCCATCCGGACGTTATCGATTCCAGGAGACAAACCCGGCTTGAAACTAAGCAACATACTATGTAGACCTTGGTCTGTAATTTCAGGAAGGAAGGCAGACGCTACATTCACCGAAGCTGCTGTTGAGAGACAAACTTCACTATCGCGTGAAACATTTGAAGTTTTCCCGAAATGTATATTAAACGCATTTGCCGTAGACTGTTTGTTACAAGGGAAATATCTGGCGATCGTCTCGTCGACAGAATGTTTCGCGCTGTGGCCTCCTCGTAAATCGTTTACAACAGACCAAGTTACACGGGAATCATAACGTGAATCTATTAACTTTTGTTTAATATGGTTACGTTTAGCGGAGCGAATTAATGCAGTGACTTTGTTGCGCTCACTTCGGAATTCATTCCGCAGGTCTATGTTATCGGGAGAGCGACGGCAACGCGTCCACAGTATCTCTTTATACTTAATCGCGGCGATAATGTCCTTAGTTAACCATATATGTTCCGCACGCCGCTTTCTGGTAGTAATTACTTTTTTACTGCATCGTGTAAAAGTCTGCCACAGATTAATAAACTTCGTGTAGAGCTCTTGATTTGAATATGTTAGTAAGCTTCCCCAATCATAAGAAGATATTAATTTGTCAAATATTTATAAAATAATAATAATAATAATAATTCTTTATTGTCCCTGTGCCCCAGAATAACCTTACGATTTCGATGTGGTGCACATACGTACACTGAAAATAAAAAGTGCATTGTAAATATGCCGCCTTAAACAGTATGCAACGTGTGTTCCGTTTATGCCTGAATGGGGACAATTCACCAAAGATATCTCAATTCTGTGACGCTAAATCGTTAAGTAATATTTGCATGCGAATTATTGGTGCCATTTTGTTTTAAGAGAGAAAGTTGAGCTGTTTTCTCTTTTTAAGAGAAAACAGCTCAACAAGTCAACGTCAACGTTTCAGTGTATAATTTTGTGTAGAAACAGCAGATCACAAATGAGACCGCGAGTTGACAAACATTGAGGACGCAGACTTTTAGTGTGTCTTAGTAGTCATGATAACATCTTTTAAAATACCTATCATATGATTCTAATAAAACGTCTTTACATCGATTCATTACGTGGCGCATCAGTAGCCGACAAAGAATTCCAAATTACACTCACAAACTTAAGCTTTGTACGTACCAGACAGGAAAATAAACTAACACCGGATAATAGATTAGTGAAGTAATAAGACAAGCGTGATGAGAAAGAAGCCCAGCATTCGAACTGAAAAGGCGATTATCTGCGTGACGTGATAGGAAAAAGAAAGTACGGTGTCCAAATAAATCCTAAAATTGCGAACAAGAGTGACTCGTGTTATAGTTGTTGACTGAAGTACATACGTATAACATAAAATTTCGCGTTTTCGTGACATTAACAGTAGTTTTGTTTTGTCTGGATTAATTAACAAAAACTTTGCTGAACACCAACCAGAAACACGTACGATATCATCCTGCAAAAGAACGCACTCATCGAATGATCCTATATAGGTAAATATCTTGATATCATCAGCGACCATTCACAGCTGTTAATATTTTATGCACAAATCGAGGTCGTTTATAAAATAGGGAAAAAGACAGGCCCGAGGTTGAATCCTTGGGGTAGCCCAGATGTTGGCATGGAAATATGAGAGTAGCTGTTTAAAATGTTTACACAACTCTGAGGACCAGTTCAATAGGTCTTAAAACTTACACAATTAAAAGTAGCGATAAAGACGAGGACAAGTGGAAGACACAGTCAGGGACAAGCGCTGACTCACAACTGATATTTAGGGAAGAATAAAAGGAAGATAAAGCAGAAGTGCAAGCACATATACGAAATGAAAAAGAAGACTAACCAAAACGAAAGAAAGCAACATTTATTTTTGACATCAAAAATTAAGAAATAAGAAAAAAGTATGGTAAATTAAAAAAAATTACACTAAAAAGTTTAAATGGAAACCTACTCCAATCAAATGAAAGAAAGAAAAAGAAAGAGGAAGAAGAGGACTCTGAAAATTAATCTAGTTAAACGAAGTTCTCACACAAAATACGGTAAGTAGTGCAATTCCTTCGCCGATAAGGCTACCGACGGTCTTATCGCTTAAAGCGTCTTTAGCGCTACTTTTGATTGTGTAATGTATAACCAACTAGTCCGTCACATGATCTTAGTAGGTCTTAAACCAGCTAAGAAGTGGAAGTGATAAGTCATACAGTGATAACTTATAGAGTAGAAGATCATGATTCACTTTATCGAAAGCCTTACTCATGTCAAAACAACCCTTATTTACTTGGCTTCGGGAAAGAACTGTGGGAACTGAATAACGAAGAAAGCAACTAAGATATGTTTCCATTGTGCTACATTTAAAAAACCCCGCTGCACATTAGAGCATTTCTTTATTGGAAGTAATAGGAAACACTGCTGTAAATATTCGCCTCAGAGACCTTCGAAAAAGCACATACCAGCAGTGTTTGAGAACAATATTTACTGGCGTGTTTCCTATTACTTTCAAAAGAAAACAATGACAACAAATATCAATGACCAAGGCGAAGTAAGATACCACAAGGCGCTTTTTTTAAGTCAGCGTTTTCAATCATGAGGATAGGAAGCTTCTTGAGGCGACAAAGATGCCACCTGAGGTAAAGCAGGGGGAGACTTTCGGTTTAGCGGGACATGCCCCCCACGACGACCAGAAACGAATAAAACTAAAGACGCTTTTGGACGGAAAAGATAGCTGATTTGGCCCCAACGGCTGTTTTGGTTACCCCTGGGAGAATACCCACCGACCTCGACCTCCACATCCGGCTTCACTTGAGAGTTGCTCTTTTGGCTTACTTGAGCCGGCATGTCACCTCCCCTTCTTCCTACCTCCATGTCTTCGATGCACTCCAAGATCAATAGTAAATTTGCTGGGCCATACGGAGCGGAAGTTCGTCCGCTCCTTGAGCATCTCGTGCGTTGGTCTCCTTCCGATTTCCACCAATGGCAACGTGAGCAGTGCTGCCTCGTCATCGCTCGTTCTTTACGCGTTCTGTATGCTGGCCTTTGATTGGCTTTCCCGTCTTTGCATTCTAATCCACGAAAGACGCATTTTAGAACACTTGCTAGCCGTATAGCCACTCAAGGCGTGGCTAAATATGTTCGCGTTTCCTGCTTCGTGATTCGTTGCTCGGCGTCCTTGTCTGCCGATGCGGCAAGCTCATTGGCTGAAGAGCGACTATGGGATACTCGGGACTCAAGAGTCAGCCTTTCTGAAACTGTCAGGGACTATAGTTCGTGCATGCAGGGAAAAATGACGCAGATGGGACAATGGCAAGCAAGTGAGACAGGACAGGCGCTAGTTTTCAACCAGTTTTCAACTATACGTGCCTTTTTCCGAATAAAAGTATAATGTCTGACGCCTTAAAAAAAACAAGAAAATTACTCTTGACGCTTCGTGATTCGATAATCAACTTTCTAACGCCGAGGTCGCATTGGCTGTGAAATTGATCATAAAATGTCCGGGTCTTGCACCGTCATGCGGTGGTTAAGCCGTCCATGACCTCAGTTGAAAGTGAAGAGATTGTCCTTTCCTACTTGCATGATCTTCTCCCATTTCCGCCATCTTATTTGTACCAAGAAGGAATGTAAGTGCGCCAGTCGATATGTACTGCTCCTGTATATGTCTTGAAAGTCAATCGGATTAATAATAAATAAATGATACGTACGTTTACACTCTCTGATATCACACTCACCAAACCGGGTGAACCCACAAAATCTCCTACATTGAAGGACGATAGACAGCTCTATACGCATACATAATTTTATGTCCGAGGTGTAGATGCATACATATTTATACCGTGGTCAAGTTCATAAAGGGCCAGTTTAAGTAATGCAAAATTCCACTGACGTCTGACAACACTGTGCGCGCGGCTTCCATCCACCATCTTGGTTATGTAAAGGATATCTGTGTTCTGGGGCGGGTGGAAGGTTGAAGGGACAGTTGTTAATGGGACGATTGGGCGGCGTTACTTTCCAAGTTTCTGCCACTCAACGGGAACGACAAACTTGGCTATTGGGGCGTCTTATTTCCGGAGACACTGAACTGAGCGCAACGCAGTAATATGTCGGCCAAAGCAGCACGCCTTTACCACGAAACGTGGTCGCTTATATACGTGTGTTCACGACTCAGCGCTTGCCTGCTCTTCTTCCCCCTCCCCTTTCCCCTTCATCGACGCACACATGAACTCCCACAAATTGCTTTGTCAACTAATGAGGAAAAATATTGGATGGCAACTAACCACTGAGATAACTCCGCAATTACTAAATATTAAGGCAGGCTAGTTGGCAAAGCATTATGAACTCGAAGAGCTCGGAGGACACACAAGGGCATAACCACACGGACGAAACCACACTTCGTTTCATCGTATGTCCAAACGGAGCCAAAGGCCCGAACACACATATTAAAATCGAAGTAAATGGGCCTTCCCTGTGTGTGAATGGCTTAGCTATAATAGAGCACGCCCAGAAACTTGACGAAAACCATGACGTTGCGTTTCTAACGCTGTTTGATTGTTTGCATCGGATTGTTACGTTGGCTCCGTGTTCGCACTCAAGGTGATACGAAGTCAAGAGCTACAGTTAGATCACACTTCAAAAACATTATTAAAAACATAGTGGATAGGTTCGAGGGAAGGAGAGCATAAACGCCGCAAAAAGAAAAAGTATGCAGGCGAGCTGGTTTAAAAACATCCTAGTCTAAGTTCTAAACCACGGATAAATACAATAACGGACAAGACGTACGACTTTTGTCCTTCATTTGATCTGCCGGTGCCTCAGGGGCTAGATTGTGACACAAAAGTTGTTTTGCGTTTATCGACTGAAAAGGTTTTGCCTATGTGAAAAGTGCAACTCACATTCTGCCGTTTCAGAAGGCTGTTCGTGGAGACTGGCACCTTGAATGCGGTGCGTTGCGTATTTATCGCCCCCGACAAGGAACCAAAAAGCGTTGTTTGTCATCGTTATCGTGTGTCCACAATTTCTTATCACGCTCACATTTGCGAACCCTGTAACCTACGTAGATCGGGTTCCGGGAATGTGACACGCATAACCATAGCCCTCGTTTCTGAATTATAAATTTTGTTTAAAAAGGGATTTATCGCATCAAGGAGTGCGATAGACACACTCCAGTTCACCGCACGATGAACCGCAGCGGATGCTAGGAATCATCCTAGCCAATCCAGTGCTTTGAGCGCACCACGTGACTATAGGCGCCCTGCGCGTGGCTGCGCCCCTCCAGAAGGTCACGTGACACGAACATTGCACGGGATTGGCTCCCATAGCTCGTGGCGTACCCTCGGGTCCATCGTAAGGTGAAAAAACAGAATGTACAAAATTAAGCTCGACTTCTGGGTTGCCTCCCGCGGCCTCAAAATTGCAGATGGTTACGCAATCGGGGGGCAAGAAGACGTATTCTCGAGGAGGTCTGTCGAGTTGGCCGCTGTAGTTCCGGGAATCGGATAGCGTCTTAATTCCAGGCTGCTGCTTGGAATATGTGTATCTATTGCAGTTACACTTTTTCGCCGTTTTACATTGTTCTTAAGTGCATGTAATCCGTTATGTTAGATAGCTTCAGTACTACGCAGTCATGTTTCGATGATACGAACCGCATTATTATGGATGCACCGCTTTTAGCCAAGTTTTTCTTGGACGCATTGAATTGGAGCATGCCTTCTTGTCTCGTCATTATAGACTACTCACACTATAGACAAGTTCAGGGGGAAGGAGGGAAGAGATGATCATATTAACGGGACATTACCGTAATTAATTCAGTTGCACTTCTCGGCAGCTTTGCTTTGTTTTGTTGAGCCGCAGTTATTTTTTGCAAGTCAGCTATCAGCTACTGATTCAGGCAGACCTGATCCACAAAAGGTTTGGCACAATTGTTTAATGGAAACCATTTATTTTCTATTTTTACTGATGCCTTTGCAGACACGTTTTTTTTCTCTCTTGAAAAACACTGCCTTTTCACGCGTATAATATATTTTGTATTTACAAAACAATAGATGTACAAGACCGCGGTGATATTGAAGTGTACAAAAGAGTCACATTTATTCTGCGCCCCTGTCATGAAATTTTGCATATCACAATAATGTTCTCAACCTCAAAATTAGACGAGACTACCATAATACAATACAATGCAATTTCATTATAGTTTGCACAGTTTACGAGCTAATGGGCATATAAACCAAGAAGGCTTGCGGATGGGACGTGGCAGTTGCGGCACAGAAACCAAAACACACAAACAAAATCTAACGAGAAAAAATATTTGGAGGCTCAACAAAATCGTTCACAATCTGCAAGGAGAAATTGTATTTTTTCGTAATATTTACATTGTTGCCGGCATTCGCAGTGACCAGTGCTTTGACACCGATGAGACCTATACATGCTCACCCAGGCAGCACATAGTATTGGGCCAACATTGGATTTGATGTGGCAAAGAATGGCCCAACAATGGCCCAACTGAGCCATATGTTTCCCAATATTGGAATCACATTGGACAATACTGGACTATTAAAGCCAATGGTTTTCCAATATTGGTGATACGTTGGCATAGGCTGGTCAACATTGGACTGTCAAAGCCAATAGCTTTCCAATATTGGATATACGCCGGCATAAGTTGTCCAATATTAGACTGTCAGAGCCACTGGCTTTCTGATATTGGCTATACGCCGGCATAAGCTGTCCAATATTGGACTGTCAAAGCCAATAGCTTTCCAATATTGGATATACGCCGGCATAACCTGTACAATATTGGACTGCCAGAGCCAATGGCTTTACGATATTGAATCTACGCTGGCTTAAGCTGGTTAACATTCAACTGTCAAAGCCAAGACATCAATATTGGTTATGTCTTGGTATAGGCTGGTCAATATTGTACTGCTACTGCCAATGGCTTATCGATATTTGTGTCGCCTACCCGCGACCCTCTTTTTTGCCTTTCAAAGGTAGGAAAGTGAAAAAGAGTCATTCATGCGCTCGCTCGGGGCGAGAATATCATTTAGCCAACTTCATGTGGCGTACGTCGCCGGTGCTTTGTAACCGCGATCACAAATACGTCCTTAGCTGCCTATAGGACTATTGCAGTTTTTTTGCCGGCTGCTGTCCTTCGCATTGCCTTACCTCGGCGTTGACAACTTAATTTCGTTTTTTAGATTAAATTATTTTTTGTCTTTTCCAGTGTATTTTGTATGTATATACATTACGTAGCGTTAACGTCTTCTACTTTGTCCGTGCCCTGCCATGTTTGTATTTCTTTCTGCGTGCTTTATTTATTATATTTAATGTTTCTGAGCATATTTCGTCTTTGTCGACGCAGGTGTCAACAAACATAAAGCCGCCGCTTACGCCGCAAGCGAAGTGACTTCTACTCTCAGTTTTACGAGAGTCTATAGCGCTATAAAGTCGTCTATTGGACTCGAATGAAGTCTCAAGAGGGCTGCTTCGACTGCCAGTGCACATATCATCAGTGTAGGCAGAGCAACGACATAGCAATAGTGACGCGAGAGCATACTGCGCCTCGATCTGGCCGGCCGCGCTCGCTCTGCGGAAATGTGAGCGTGGGACTCTCGAGCTCCGTTAGCTTACTGAAGATGCAAGACGCTACTTTGTCGTCGCGAATCCTCTGCCCTTCGAATGGTCGTGAAGCCGTTGCGCCCGGCGTATACCCTACGCAGCGTCTTTCAGAAACCGTCCGCGCAGCATCGCAACCTTCTGTCTGCGAGCGTCGGAGATTCATCGAGTGTTGAAAGTCGGACGATGTGCTGTCCGTGGTGACTCTTATGTGTAACTCTTTCGTGAAAAATTTTGAGGTTTAAAAACGCGAACCTAACAGTGTACAAATAATTTTAAATTTATTGATAAATATATATATATATATATATATATATATATATTTATTTATTTATTTGTGGACATCGTGCGCAAAAGATAGACGCGCAAAGTTCTTCATTCTAAATAATACTGTGGGTTGTACGACGTAAAACATAGTGTTTTCAAACTGCCCCGTTTAGAATCACTTTTGGGCTGGACAGCTTCTTTAGAAGTTCAAAAGCTGGCCTTCAAAGAGCTGTCCTGTTCAATCGGTATTGACAGCAGGATAGACGCTATGCGTGTTTTAGGCCAATCGTGTCTCCGGTTAGGGTCACGTGACTACAGTCTCGATGCTGGTGATAAGGCAGAGCACGGAACCTGCCAGCCCAAGGCCACGCATAACATCCACTGCACTATCAATCTTGGGTACAAGTGGCAAATCCTTTCGCTGTGTTCATTGTTGAGATGCCCCTGAAGATTAGCCTTTGTAAGCGCACCCCTGTTCTGGCCTGCTTCCTTTCTACTCCTTCTCTCGTTTTCTCTCTCTCCCTAAGCTGAAGGCGTGGTAGACGGTGCGTACTCGCCAGACCAATGAACCGAGTACTTTTTATCTCTTGAATCCGATCTCTGTGCGCGGGAAACGGCAGAAGCGTGATCACATGGTTTGACGGATGACGCATGACGCGGATGACGCATACCATTGGTAAATGGTATCTCGTTCGAAAAGTCCTACCCGTATCGATTTCTTCAAAGAAGCGCAAGACATTCTTGTGAATCGTTTAGTGTTCGGTTCGGCAAACGGCAGCGTGTGCTACATCGTGTTGAACCTTCACGGATTACTTCCTTCAAGTTTGTGTGGTTGGTCTGCAGTGCCCGTGTCGACATCTGCCTCGGATTACATCTTTCAAGTCTGGTATTTTCAACGTAAGAGCGCTGCAACCTACTTGGTGATCATTGTCCGTTCTTCTACGGGTATACTCTTCCGGATAACCTCTAGAACTAGGCAGTGCCTATCTCCTGGCAGCCGGGAGAATAATTTTCCTGCAATCTTACCGACAGTCGCTTGCCATAATATCTGAAATAATGTCACAACTGCAGGTTGAGTACTGACTTCCTTATTCACCCTGCGTTTCGCGAAAACACGTTTCGTGGCCACCTTTTCGTGAATACACGTTGCGTCGACATACACGTTTCATCGACATTTGTTATGCGAATTGCACGCAGTAGGGGCATATTGTGGGGCGTGTATTCCTGAGGCGCAACGTTTCCTTGACATTCGTTGCACGAATTTCACGCTGTAGGGGCATTTCAAAGCGCGTGTATTCCTGAGGGGCACCAGCCCACCCTTTCACGCCGCTTCATGGTAAGTCTGCAACAATTCTTTGCAAAAGAAAAAAAAAAGCTATTCTGAGTTTTTTTTTATGAAACATCGCGTGTTGATGAGACGATCTGTCGATGAAATGTCGTTCGATGAACCGATTGCACCGCCAATGAGGGGCGACTACCGGTAGAATTTCGGGGAAAAAATTCTGCCAGCTGTCGGGAGACTGGACACTACCCAACAATTACCCCTGTTGTTGTTTGCTTTGCAATCTTCTAAGTTGTATAACAGCTGAGTAGCACCTCTTCACATATTACAAATTGCTTAGTTTGTACTTGTCTACAGAGTAGGCTGTGTGTAATAAACTTTTAGGAGATTTCAAAAATATCCCTTGTGTCTGTGTACCTTTCTTTTTACAAAAAAACTTGGCGAGTGCACTTGCAAACAGCTGGGCGAGTGCAACGATGGAAAAAATTCAGCATCAATGACGGCCAACTTTAGATCCGGTCGCACTTCCAGTATTGTCCAATATTACGCCGGTCTTTGCCAATGTGGGACCACCATTGGCTAGAACCATGGTTTAGCAATGGCCCAACATTGGCACCAATGATGGGGACGACATTCGCTGGAACGATGGCTGAACAGTGGCCCAACATTGGCACCAATGACTGGGCCAACGTTGGATGGGGTAGCGCTTCCAATATTGTCCAATATTGAGGCCGGTGTTAGCCAATGTTAGGCCAATGTCGGACCAACATTGGTGTGCTGCCTGGGCATATATAATATTCCATGAAACCTAATCAGTTTGCATTAATGCGGAGTTAACCACTCGCAGAGTGTGAAAGATTTTGTTAACCTCTACAAATGTGTTCTCGTTTGAATTTAGCTTGCTTCTGCGCCGCAACAGTCACGACCCATGGCAGTTGCTGCGAAAAGAGGTCTTCTCAGTGGGTGTCATTCATTGGAACTACGCCGCGCGCAAGATAATGGGGTTGCTGCTACAGACTACAGGCTTCACTCCATGGGGCAGGGGAATTTAAGTGCCGTTTGGAGCGGCTTTAAAGCTGATAACGCCGGTTCGCTCCATAGAACAGTTAATCCATTCGCATTAATAACGCGCTTAGGTTCCTTGTCGTGGGCCATAAAGAAGCAACGCACCGAATTGGAGCTTCCAGTCTTCAGGATCAGCACTCTGATTAGTAGAATGTGACTTTTATTTCTTCACAAAGGCAGCACCTTTTCAGTTGAAAAATTCGAAACAGTTTTGTTGTCATAATCTAAACCCCCAGGCACCGATACATAAAATAACGGCCGAGAGGTGTACGCGTTGACTGTTATTTTATTTCTCCTAGTCTCTGGGTTTGGATTATCGTGTGTCCTAACCAGATCGCTTGCATACTTTTGCTTCTTGCAGTTTTTATGCTCTCTTTCCCTCGAGCTTATCCTCAAGGTTTTTTGTTGTTTTTTTAAGTGTGATGTAACTGTAGCGTTTTACTTCGTTTAACTCCGAACACGCAGCCGACGCTACGAAATAATGGGTCCAATTGATAAAAGTCAAGACCGCAACGTCATAGTGTTCGTCGTGTTTCGGCGCGCGTTCTACTATCGCTAAACCATTCATGCACAGAAAAAGCCCAATAACTGCATTCATGCCTCTGACAGCGTTAAGACATCTGATAAAACAAAGTGCAGTCGAACCCGCGTCGCTATGCCTTTGTGTGACCTTCGAGCTATTGATGTTCAGCAGGATTTATCAACTTCTATTTCTATATATTTGAGTAATTACAGAATGTTGCTACTTTCTATGGAGATTTTTCTAACTAGTTAACATTTCGATGTGTGTGTGCATGTACGTGTGGAAGAAGGGGGGTGGAAGGAGAATGAGAGCTCGAAGACGTGAGAACATTAAACAAGCGACCACGCTATGTGGTAAAGGTGCGTTGCTTTGGCTGACACATTACGTTATTCTGCAGTGTAAGGAGCAAGTGAACACAGATCCGCGCGGAAATAGATTATATACGAGCTTTCCAGGCGTTTTGATTATTTCCATGTCTTCGTGAACATGCAGCTTTTAACGGTAGCAATGGTCTTTTCAAAACCCTACGAGCAACGTTGGCGTCGCCAATTCTTGGCACGAAGCGTGGAATGGTACCCTAGTGCTGGTCGAACGCGGACGCAGTCCTCGAGTCCAATGCATGCTCAGAGAACGTGCTCGAGCAATGAGCAACTCGGAAATGTGGCACAAGCAGCTACTAGAAGGTGCGCAGTCTCGAAAATGGTCTCTTACACTGGCCTGATTATCCCGACAAAGACCGAAGAGCGCAGGATGTATTCAAGGCACCCTATCACCTCGCAGAGATTGAGGTCGCGTGATTTGGGATAACATGACGTGGTCCATTCCATTTGATTTCCCCGTTAAATTTGCCAGAAAAATTAACGAGACAGTCTTCCGTGATGGTCCTTTTGTGACGGTTTTTAGGGCGGTGGGTGTATCTATAGAATACGGCCGATAAAACACATACCGCGTTAAAAATAGGCAAAAAGGCGAAGAAACATCCAGACGTCTGCACAAGGTGCGATCCCATTAATAGATGTTTTGATGATTCTAATTGGTTTTTACGAAAGTGAGAAGTGCTGGTTTCATGTGAGGTCATATTCGGGGATAGATTTATTCGCTTGCTTAGGGCGCATATCGGTAGATGAACCTTTTTGAGTCCATGCCCCGAGCTTGTGTCCTGTAACGTTCACCGGGGATTTTGTTTTGAATCGATAAATCGGAAGCAGGAACTTAGCTAAATGCATAATCTAAACAAGGAGGGGCCCTTCGGTGCGTTGATCAGCGTAGCTATTAAAGTGATGTTTGGCCGGATGTAAAAAAATGCGCACACGTGAACGGAGGAATATGGTCCTGCTTAGATGGACAATAGATCTCAGTGGAGGGGATTCAGAAGTTAGGTGGACAACGCCGCGCTTGTAAACGCGAAGCAAACTATTGTTTTAAGTGCAGCTTCATATTCGTATACCGCGAACCACATTTTAAGATATGTGGATAACAGAGCGACAACAGAGGATGGATATAAAACGTTTTAGAGCGCAGCTCTTAGGCGCCCGTTTCCGCCTTGAGCGGCGTCGCCGTCGGCGTCGCCGTTGCCGTCGGCGTCGGCGTAACGGCGCGGTGCATTATGGGTAAATTTTTCCGAAGGGACCCGAGGTCCTCCCGAAGGAATCCGAGGTCGTCCCGAAGTAACCCGAGGTCCTTCGGGAGGACCTCGGGTCCCTTCGGGAGGACCTCGGGAGGACCTCGGGAGGACCTCGGGAGGACCTCGGGTTTCTTCGGGAGGACCTCGGGAGGACTTCGGGTTCCTTCGGGAGGACCTCGGAGGACCTCGGGTTCCTTCGGGAGTTGCATACAACAGGTTGCATGCAACCTGTTGCATGTAACTTGTTGCATGCAACTGGCATGCAACCTGGGTTGCATGCAACCTGGTGACGTCATCGGCATCCGCATGGTCATCGCCCTCATTACTGATGACGTCATCAGTGACATCACTGATGACGTCATCGGCATCCGCATCGTCATCGTCATCATCACTGATGACGTCATCATTGACGTCACTGATGACGTCATCGGCATCCGCATCGTCATCATCATCATTGATGACGTCATCAGTGACGTAACTGATGACGTCATTGGCATCCGCATCGTCATCGTCATCATCACTGATGACGTCATCAGTGACGTCACCGATGACGTCATCGGATCGTCATCATCAAGGTCACGTGACACCCCGACGTGACCTCCCCGAGGTCACATCACCCCCCCCCCCCTTCAGTTCCCTTCCCTCCTCCTCAAGAGCTGCGCTCTAATTCGGCGTTACAGGAAGTTGTAAACGGCTTTCATTTTTTGTCTCATTGCTTAACACTGAGACCACGAGACAACGAGCACACAAAACCTTCCGAATTCTCGGAGAAAGTGTTCTCTATATATTTTCTTACACACTATCTCCTGTTCAGTTAGTCTACCTCAAACGCGTTTTGGAATAGTGTCTTTAGCCTCCTGTTCCGACCATACGTCAAAAGAGGTCCCGAAGTGGCAAGAAATGACGCTCCAGTAGTTGGTGTATCACGCTGTCGGAGGTCGCGATCTTGGCGGTTGGCGCTGAAGTCATGGCAAAAAGTACGAGAGAAGGCAGGTGTCGCTGTCGTCCCGGAATCCCAACTCCTGGCTGCTGAAGTTTCCGTGGACTGTCAAGCTGAAGAGCCACAGGCGACCGCCACATCCACCAACGCTGCTGTTGCGAAACCGCCAAGATGGCGGCCGGCGACAGCATGACACTTCTATGACGTCATCAGGCGGAAGTCGAGGGACAACGTTTTAGGACGTGGTAAACACACCGGTCGGAGAAACGTTCTACGAACCAAAGTTACATCTCTTGCCAACTCCTAGCGTTGGAACTAAATCTTCGTTTGTGGCTACTGCTATTAAGCAAGGGTAGGCACCGGTCGTAGAGTGGATCAACATCGGGGACGTCAACGTTGTTTTGAGGCCTCTCAGTCGTTTTGCCTTAGTGGAGAACAAAAATATTTTTTATTGCAAAAGCAATAGCAAGTAGTGTCAGGAACGTCGTGTTTTACAAGACCGCCAGCAAGATTATGTCTGTGCCAGGGCTGGATAAGGCAGCCATTTACCATCGCGACGCGCCGGCTTCTACTCCAACCAATCTCCGCACTTGGCAAAACCAGCAAGGAAATACTGAGGCACAGTCTGCAACACGCGACCTCGGAAATTTTCACCATCTATAGCCTTCACAAATAAAAAATGAAAGCCGTTTACAACTCCCTGTTACGCCGAATTAGAGCGCAGCTCTTGAGGAGGAGGGGAAGGCACGGGGGGGGGGGTCACGTGACCTCGGGGGAGGGACGTGACTGGGGCGTGACGTGACCTGGGGGTCACATGACCTAGGGGTCACATGATCTGGGGGTCACGTGACCTGGGGGGTTGCATGCAACCTGCATTGCACGCAACTCAGCGTTGCATGTCGGCGTCACCGCGCGTTGCAATCAACTCAGGTTGCATGTAACGCGCGTTTCATGCAACTCAGGTTGCATGCAACTTGAGCTGCCTGCAATGCGCGGTTACGCCGACTTGCGACGCTAAGATGCGTGCAACTCAGGTTGCATGCAACCTGAGTTGCCTGCAACGCGCTGGTTACGCCGACGGCGACGGCGACGGCGACGCCGACGCCGCTCAAGCCGGAAACGGGCGCCTAAGAGCTGCGCTCTAAAAAAACCCAAAACGTTCTAATCCTCAGCTACGCATACTAAGCTGCAGGATTTCTTTGAAGCACCGAGGGCGCCAAGAAATTCGGTGTCGTCAGAAATTCGAGGCAACGCAAGCAAATCTTTCGTTTCCGTTGAAAGGCAGAAACTTGAAAAGTAACGTCGCTCGAGCGTCATATAAACAACCGGCACACCCCCCGGCCCCCTTCCCCAATTCCGCCCGCCACAACGCCGGGGATACCTGAGATAACCAAGAAGGTGGATGCAAGGCGCGTCCATGTTACTGGAAGAGGTCAGTGGAATTTTGCCTAACCCCAATAGGCTCGTTTATAAACTTGACCCCGACATAAAGAAGCATGCATTACACCTTGGGCATAAAGATATGTACCGCTTGTACACTTACGCTTCGATGCCAATTTGGACGGACCGTCCAAAATCGGTTTCTCTGTGTTTCGCGCTGAGATTTACTACGGAGGTGCCCGACGGTGGTGCATTCGCCAATTGAGAGTACGAATACGTGAAGCCTCCGGAGTCGATAGAAAAAAATAAGGACTGGTTTTGTCTATGGAAAAAGTGTCGCTAAGACCTTTTCCTCAAAATCTTCAAAAAATCGTTTTGAGCTATTTTAGCGTTTAATATGACAAAGAAATCGGTACAATCAAAAGAAACTACATTTGGCTTACTTATTCGTTACTTTATTTTGCCCAAATATGAGATACACTAACACAAAATAATATTTAAGTGTACATGCAAATATTAAGTGAAACATAGTTCTTGATTTTTTTTTTATTAACTCGGGTGAGCCAATATTTCCCCAATGTGAGTGAAATCTTACACCGCCTTCGGGCAGCTCTGTATTAAACCTTAGCGCAACGCGTTAAGAACCCGATCTATGCCGACCGTCCAAATTGAAATCGAAGCGTTAGTATGGGCGCTGTATGCATATTGACCTCTCTAGCGTCCTTCAAAATATGATACACTATTTATTTTCCAGCTTTTGCGAGTGTGATATCACTCAGGGTCAATTTACTTACCTTTTTTAAAACAATATTAACCCTGCGGACCTTCAGGACAATTGCATGAGTAGTACATATCGAATGGAGTACTTACATTCCTCTTTGGTACAAATGAACTTGCGGTACTGAGACAGGATCAAGCAAGTACGAAAGGGCAAGCGCTAACTTTCAACCATGGTCACTGACGGCTCAAAAGACGCCTGACGTGGCACGTCCCGGACATTTTAGAATCCATTTCGCAGCCGATACGATAGCGGCGTTAGAAAGTTGACAATCAAATCACGAAGCGACAAGTGGAAAGATAATAAGGCACGTTCTGGGTTTCTTAAGATGTCAGAGAATTTACCTTTATACGGGAAAGGGCAGGCATTGTTGAAGGCTGGTTGAAAGCCAGCGCTTTTTCTGTCTCACTTGTGTGCCATTGCCCTACCTACGTTACTTCGCCACTCAATAGACAATTTTTATTGCAAACGCCACCAGGGGGTGCTCCAGTCTTTAACGTCCCAGTGAACTTCCGGTTTTTTTTAAAAGGATAAAAGAAATCCACCTGAACTAGGCTGCTTGAAATGTAGGTGAAACGTTTAACCACCAATTCTCCAGATGAACGCCAAAAAACGAAGGAGTGCGAGATCTGTTAAAATGTTCGAGTATTCTTGTAAACTAACTTGCCTCCTCCAAGATGTAATACTGCGCCACCGAAGGCCCTCGTTAAATCTCCTACTTGTT